>JAMKCH010008654.1:0-29222 GCA_023653785.1 Ophioderma brevispina
ATCTGTAGTTGGGACTAACGTGTTTTGACGTTTCTATGAATTTCACACTTTTCTATAGTTTAGACCGTTACGTGTTTTTGATGTGTTCTCTGACATTCACACATTTTCCTTATAGTTCAGACGTGCATGGTAAATGTTGTTGATGGTTCTCCCCATTTCACACATTTTACTATGTTAGATCGTACGTGTTTTTGACATGTAATCTGCATTTCACACTTTTCCTATAGTTCATTACCGTTACCATGCTTGTACATCGTTGTCGGCATTTCAAACCCTTTCGTAGTGGAGACCTTTATGTGTTTTCACAGTTCTCTGCATTGATACCTTTTTTCTATACAGTTGAGACCGTAACGTACTTGTGTATGTTTCTCTGCATTTGACTACCATTTTTGTAGTTGAGACCTTTACGGGTTTTGACACGTTTCTCTGCACTTAACACCTTTTTCTGTAGTTGCAGACCTTTCCGTATTTCGACGGTTCTTGATGACACTTTTCTGTCGTGAGAACATTATGTGTTTTTGAAATGTTTCTCTGCCATTGACACCTTTTCGGTAGTTGACATCGTTACTTGTG
Source organism: Ophioderma brevispina (assembly GCA_023653785.1). Lineage (NCBI taxonomy): Eukaryota > Metazoa > Echinodermata > Ophiuroidea > Amphilepidida > Ophiodermatidae > Ophioderma > Ophioderma brevispina. Next base: position 574 of record JAMKCH010008654.1, read on the forward strand.
TTTTTTGACATGTTTTCTCTCATTTGACACCGTTTCTGTAGTTTAGACCATACGTGTTTGAACGATACCTTGCTGACAGTATGGCCGACCATCTACTGGTCATACTTTCCAGGATTATGCTTACTATTGACACTTTCGTCCAAATTGTCTAATTATTCTTGCAGGTGATGCTTCTTAGCTGATGTGGATCGTCAATGTGACGGGTGATTGGAATTGATGTCCATCAGGCTGACATGGACATTGAACTGCTGCGTCCGATTACAAACTGATTCCCGTGTAGGGAGGATGGTATTCCACTCCCAATGCACTGATAATGTTAGTCTACTGTTTCATACATTCCGATACAGCTCCTTTGGAATTTTGAGTTTGGCACACCTCGTTCCAGAACTTCTATCAACATCCCTTTGTGAGCTACAGTTTTTGATGTTGTTTGTAATAGCCACAGTCTGTTGGCTCTGCTTTTCAGATTCCCTACTTCTGAACTTGCAAGCCGAATCGTTTCAATGACTGATAAGATAAAAAATGATGGTTTTCCATTTTGTTTTAAAAATCGATTGAAAATTAGATATTTCTTATTATTATCATTTATTCATTAATTTATTCGTGAACATTTCTTATCTTACGAATAAATTTTTTTAACGTGATCCTATTTGCTTTAATTACCTGTGTGTTTGCTTTCGCTTTGTTATCTAATTTCAGGTTAGATTTTATTTTATTTTGGGTTATTGTTAGCATGTAGTGTAGGGTACGGGTTATGTTAGCTTTGGGATATGGTTGGGTTGAAATCTATACTTGAAAATTAACAGTACAAATGAAATCGAGCATGGTGATTAGAAACCCCTGAGCAATATAAGTAATCAGCTCCTTGTCTTAATTTTGAATAATCAAACGGGACACAAACCATGCTAATTGGAGTTTATTGCGGATGAGGTGGTTTGGTTTTCGACTCGCAATTTCATATTACTTTACCACCATGACCTGATTTTTAAGTGACTATTTCGTGTAAATTACTCGAATGTTCATGACCTTCAGATGAGAGTAATATATCATTGCTCCAACACATGCTGCTCATTGGCGCCCGCCTTCAACAAAAAATCTTATAATCACTGACCAGAAGCGGTCTTGGTACAATTATACAGATTAAGTAGCAGCACAACATCTTTATGAAGTATTTGTTACACTTTTAATTTAGTTCATATAATTCAAAAATTATTCACCAGACAATCAGTCCGAATAGACTTTTTCTGATCCGGAACGACAATTTCCTTGCATTTCGTAGGGACCCTAATGGCCGGAAACTATAGTTTCTCAGGTATTCTTTCCTTCAATGTGACCAGTAAAATTATTATTACACCCACAAACATTAAAATACTGAAAACCCGTTTTTAAACATTTTCTACATTATAATGTATACCACCTTAATTGAGCCATCCCTCCTATCTATTGGACCAATACATTTATTAGTTGGATTCTCCCTTTATTGGTGTGGGTAAATACATAGCATGACCCGCGCGTATTATGTAGCCTAATATAAATGGGGAAAGGGATTGTGGCGGACGGGAATTTTATGTTTTTTAGCTCCTATGTACGTCGTACGATCGAAGTTAAAGCAGAATATTATCGAGAGCCCTTAACCAATAACACTAGTCACGGTCGTTTTACTCGGAAAAACTACCAACATTTGGGGGTTACCAAATATTACTACTTTTTGATATCGATATTAGTAATATACAAAATACTACCGAATTTCGATATCGAAAAATATGTAACATTTCAAATCTACTAATTTGCGATATCGAAAATTACTATATTGAAAATACCATTTCTCGAACGCCGCACCGGCATAACTGGTCACCCAGGACGCCATCTGGAATAATTTTGGTTTCTTTGTCGAAGATATAGTGAGTTAAGCATTCACATCTGCAGAAATAGTTCACCAATTGTATCCCAGATTTTCATGAACATCCAGGACGGTGGGCCGAGTGGCCAGTTTGGACCGAAAATCGTGATAATTTCCTTTTTTCAGTGTATTGTTGGCCGTCTGGGAGGTGCCCGATACAGTCTTCGGCAGTCTTGTGTGGTCGGGAGCACGTTGCCAAATTTGAAAAAAACAACCTCCACGATTTTTCTTGCAGCTTTAAAAAAATCGTGGTGGGTTTTGAATCGGGAGGTGGGCTTTAACACTGATCGGCTTGGAGCGGTAGCCGATGAGTTGGTGCGCATCATGGTAGTTGTGTTTGAAGTTGGAAAGTGGATCGGCAATGAGTCTGCTCCAAGCTTGAGAGAAAATGCAAGCCAACTAGATATGTTGACTCGGCGACTAACGCGGCGACTACAGAAGATAGTCGCCGACATGCCTGTCCTTGACAGCAACTTGTGCTTGTCTGGTAAGGTCTGCGACTGATTGAGGAACGAACAAGTGACATGCTTATCGCCTACTGCTCTGCGTTTGAGCATCTTCTTGTCTTGTCGTTTGAACAAGCCTGCAAGCCGTATTTGGAAGAAATGTGATTTTAGTGTAGTGGGTGAAAGATGTTGGGTCGCGTCGCTGTTTGTCTTCATGTGACGGGACATTTCTTGGCGTCAACAACTCGGCGACCATCGACTAGCAGTCTTACCGCGACATGACACAACCTGTGCCGTTCTTTCAAGGTGTGCGACTAATCGGGGACTGACCAAGTGGCGTCTCCATTAAACATGCTTGATCTTGTTGATTCAATGATGCTGTCGCCTACTGCTCGGCGTTTCATGCATCCGCTTGTCTCGTTGACGACGGTGAAACTCGCATACTAATCACCTTGGTCGGGATAAAAATTGTAAATGGCAAGTTTGAACAAGACTGTGGACGATTTTGAAACAAAATGGCAGTCTTGTTGTCGGGAGTGAAACCCAAAGGGATCGAATTACAGTGGGGTTTTGTATGTCGGGTTACCAGCTTCTTTCTGTGTTACTATACCTTAAATGCTCAGTCACACAGCCGGTTTTTGCTAGAAAACCACTTCCAACTGCTCCAGACTGGTGCCGATTGGCCAATTTCCGAAAATCGTGAGCAGTTTTTCTTTTTCATTGTGTATTCTGGTCAGGTTGGGCCTGTTCTGTGCAGTCGTCTTGGAGTCTTACCCATTATTTGCTGGAGGGGCGTTTTGGAAGCGGTAGCCGATGATTTGGTGCGCATCATGAGTGGTTGTGTGCATTTGGAAAGTGGTGCGGCAATGAGTCTGCTCCAAGCGGGAGAGACAATGCAAGCCAACTGGACCTGTTAAATCGGCGACTAACCTCGGTGAACTACAGAAGATGAGGTCGCCGACATGCAAGTCTTGACAGGAACTGTGCTGTCGTGTAAGGTCCTGCTACTGATTGAGGAACTGAACAAGTGACATGCTTGAATCGCCTACTGCTCGCGATTGAGCATCTTCTTGTATTTCAATTGGAACAGCCTGCCTGCCTATTCAGCAAGAATGTGGTTTTGTGTAGTTTGGAAGAGGTTTGGGTCGCGTCCGCGGTTTGTCTCATGTTACGGACCTTTCGTGGCGTCGAAACACTCGGCGACCAATCGCGATCAGTCTTGACAGCGTGACCTGTCACAACCTGTGCCGTCGTTTCAAGGTCGGCGACCAATGGGGACTGAACTTCAGCATCCCTTGTCCCTCGTTGACGCCGGGGAAACTAATCCATCCTTGTCGGGATACAAATTTTAATTTGCCATTTGAATGAACAAGACTGCAGCCGATTTTGAAAAAATGCCGTCTTGTGTAGTCGGAAGGGTTGGGTCCTGTTCTATGCAGTCGTCTCTGTAGTTTTCTTACCCATTATTTGCTAATCTCTTGTCTTGTAATTTGAACAAGGACGCAGCCGATTTTGAAAGAAAAATGGGTTTGTGTTAGGTGGAAAGAGGTTGGGTCGCGCCGCGGGTTGTTTCATGTGACGGGACCTTTCTGGCGTCAACAACTCGGCGGACAATCGACGAGCAGTCTGGACTACGACATGTCACAACTTGGTGCCGTATTTCAAGGTCGGCGACTAAACGGGGATCTGAACAAGTGGCGTCGCCATTAAACACGCTGGATATTTTTGATCCATGATGCCCCGTCTCGCCTATGCTCACTCAAGCGTTAAGCTTCCCTTGTCTTGTTGACGATGGTGCTGACCGCAGGACTAATCACCCTAGGTCGGGATAACAATTGTAAATTTTGCATGTTTTCAGTTAGTTTATTTCACATTGATAAATACATTAAAGTGTAAAAATATATTAGCGGTGGGGTGACCAAACAGAGCAAAGCTCGAAGTAATTGGCTCAACTTATATAATGATGATAAAATATTACACAATCTGTGTCACTTCGTTTTCCTTCTTTGACTCGACCCTGTGAACGTTGATCGAAATTACGAATTTATATAGAAATATTTTTGAGTTAGGAATGTTTATTTTTATGATACGTGCAGGAAGGAATACTCACTCAGGGTATTGATTGTTAATTATTTAATATATTGCATTGGCATTAGTGTGTATCTTCTTATTAAACTACTGATTGTCTTTTTCAAAGGGAGTCTTCACCAAAAAACCGTAAAAGAGCCCTCTTTTAATCTTTATTTAAATTTATGTGGTCGAACGTCTACATTATAATTATTGAACCACTAATCTTTAGATTTTTAGAACTTAAATCAATTTTTCAATCGGTTTTAAAATGCTGGTTTTGACTCGAACAGGATTTTGGATCTATACATTATAGTTTCAGGGCCAAGGGGCCATATGTAAGGAGGCTGGTTCCGAGAGGTTTATTTTCTATTTTGCTTGGTTTCCAAAACATTAGCCACTTAAAAAACGATGGTGCCAAAAGGGCCACATTAAATAATAAACCTTCAATTACAATATGCTATTGTAATTATTGGTTTATAATCCAAATATATTATTACAAAATCTTGTTATAAAAAGGTAAGACTAGTCCATGACCATTAGAAAATAGTGTCTGCACTTCCGTTTGTATAAAAATGGAGAAATCTCCAGATGGTGATAATAGGTCTGCCGTTTCAGACTTTTGAAAACCTACAAATTACCAGATGTCTGCATTATATTAGTTCGGTAGGCAATCCAGAAATATTATAAAGAATTAACTGGGGTATAACATGCTTGTCATCACCAGGATATTTATATTAATATTACTTCATGTGTTATCAGGCTTTAAATTGAACAGAGATGTGGTCAAGTGATTGATACCAACATACATGACAATTTTGTACGTTTAAAGAACTCGCCCCGGAAGGCATATTGCATTAATTTTTCAATATTTTAAGTATATAGCAAAAACTGGAAATGATACCAGGAATGGTTTCTAATGTTAAGGTCATATTATTTATATTATACAATTCGGACTTTTCGTGATTCCGGATATTATAACTAAATTATATCCAGGTGCGTAAATTGTAGATTTTAACGAAATTTGAAGACGTCATATGGCTGCGATTTGGAATTACAAAAGAGTATTAAATATGTGCCTGACAAGAGTTAAGATACCTTAATTTTTTTAACAAGACAAGCGACTCCATTCGCCTGAACGATCACAATTTGTCAAATGTTGGTTTAAAAAAGGGTCAACATTATTAATTTTCCAGTGCCTCATCATAATCAGCATGAAAAATGCTCTAAATTAGCCAAACAAGCCCAGTCTTAATTTTCTTTTTATTGCCTGATTTAGTGTTGTTCCTTATGACCCTTTACACGTGGTATAAATTTCATTCAAAAATTAATTCCCCCCCGGCACTAACGGGAGTAAAACCTTGGTCACTTAGGAGACATTTTCTGTAAAAATCGACCGCCAATGGACAAAAGTTGGCAGACCTTAAAAAAAAACAAAATTTCAAGTTTGGATTTTCTTCAAAGTTTGTGTATTAAATAGTCTTAGGTCGGTACTTCTAAATTTTGACACTTATTTCACCTCTCACCCTTGGTTGCCATGGCAACACCAAATAACAGATTTTTAACATGTTTTGCACATTTTACATGTTTTCTTGAACCTTAAAAGACAAAATTTGATGTAATGCCACGTAATTACCTAAGACAAATAAAATAATTCACTAAGTAATACAAATGATACTGGATTTTTGCTTTTCAAAAACAGGCCCAGACCATGCAGGATGTTTCATGTGGAAGATACGCATTATTGTTAAAAGGGGGTGTTTTTAAGCAAATATTAAAAAAAAAAAAAATCATGTATTACGATTTGAAATAAACTCCAAGTAACGTTCCCAGGGCAGTACAGTACTTAATTTAGGGTACGACAGAGAAGGTGTGGTTACTTTGTGTCGAACATTAAAATAATTTGGGGCTTTGTATATATTGAGTAGTGTTGTCCACAAAAGTTTGTACTTTTTCATTTAAATGAAATCTAAGGCGTGACAATAATTCATTTTTCCCTAATTTAGTTCACATCGTTAACATGTGAACCTGCGTTTTGTTCTTTTTACTTGTAGCAGCATGATAGGGTCAACAGTGGTACCTGTTAACACCCCCACTCCATCCACCGACTGCCTCCCCCCCCCCCCATAACTGGTATCTACAGTGGCAAGTCATAGGTGTGCAACCAAAGCATAGGTGAATTATAACCCCCAGCAATATTTCATTATGGGATATCCTCTACCATGGCAACCCTCACCTGTCCCACACCAACCCTCCAGGATTCCCACCAACCCACTCAAGCCCCACCATCCTTACCTTACCCCCCCCACCGACCAACCACCAAAAAAAAACCCAATACTACTCCTTATGAAAGTTTTCAATTACATGGATTTGTGATGCTTATATTTTGACATTCTCTGAGAACACCAAGCCCTTTTGACTCTATACAAATAATGTGATAGGCCACCAAGCTTTCACCCACCCACCTGCCCCACACCCCTCAAACACCACCATCATTAACCCCTACCACCACCACCCACTGAAAGGCTCACCAAAAAAGTTCCTCAAATACCTACCTACGGGAACTTTGACAAGTTTTCATTAACATGTGAATGGGGATGCTTAGGTTATGACACTCAGGAGAAATCAAACTTCTTTTACGATTATATAAATGATGTGGTAAACCACCAAGTTATCACGACCCACCCACTCAACCTCGCCCTCATTATCCCCCCCACCTCCCCCTAAAAATTTTCTCCAAAAATACCTCCTTGGGAAATTTGACAAGTTGTTTCCTAATAACATATGATTGTGATGTCTAGGTTTTGACATGCTCAGGAGAACACTGACCTCTTTATAGACTCTCCCACCCACCCATTCAAACTCGCCCAATTTCCTTATCCTTAATGGAGAAGCTAGTTTTTTTCAATTACCTTAACAAAAACCAGCTTATTGATTCGAAAAGCTAGGTTTTCAAACCTAGTTCTCTCTGTCGAAAAACCTGGTATTTTGGATCAAAAAACTGTTTTTCTCCTGAATCTGCTTTCGGATTACTCTCCAAGTGCAAGGAGTGAAATTTTTACAAACACCTTCAGAAAGTAAGTTTTGGTCAAATTTTACTCTTGATATTTTACAAACTTGATAAAATATCATCATTGAAATTATCCAGGGTAAATTTAAAAACTGTTTGCAAAGTGAATAATTATAATCACTTTTGGTAATTATCATGGGTAAATGTTTGATCAAAAGATTTTTTGGGGGGTTGGCCCTGTAGTCCTCTAAAAGTGTGAAAGTTGACTCTTTTGCATTCCGAGGGCAGATCAGCCTGTTTTTTTTTCTAAACCTGGTTTATTGATTTGAAAAACAATCTGTTTATAAACTTAGTTTCTCGGCCCGCTTAATCAGATGAAAAGCGCTGTCTTGCACTTCTAATTGTACTGTCCGTCCATACCTGCTTATGGCACGTAGTTGCACCAAAAATATAACACTTTTTAGAATGTCCGAAAACCACTAAACCAGGTTTTCCTATTGATAAACCGGGGTTTTTAAATAAAAATATACCAAGTTTATCAATTGAATGCTATTTTTTATCCCCCTGGCTTTGAAAAGCATAGGGATATTGCAAGGTGCGAATGTCCGTATGTGTATGTATGTGTCAGTAATGGTGTTTTCCAGTTTGGTTAGGTTTTGGGTTAGTTTTTCGTTTTTTTGCGTCTCCTTGAAAGTTTTAAGTCCGATTTAAAAACCAACTTTTGGGGTTAAGGTTCAATAGGGGTTCCTTCATATGTGGATGATGTCAAGGCAAATGGACCAAAGGTTCAAATCTGAGGTCATTTTCCAGACTGACATCTTGCCAGGGGGATGCATGCAGTTTACTTGCCGTATTTAAAACTGTTTTGATCGAAAACCAGAGTTAAAAAAAAAACCCTTGCCTATCGATTCGATAAACCTGTTTTTTTTTTATTTGAAAAAAAAGTTTTTGATAGTTGAACTAATATCGTCGAAAAACATTGTTGTCAGGATTCTTGGATCACTTAGTTTAATCGTCCAAAAACCTGTTTTTTAAAGGATTTGAAATGCAATGGGGAAATTAAAGGGACAAACGTATAATGGTTAATTTTTGTATATTTTTTTTTTTTTGCTTGTATGTAAAGGGACAAGCAGAGTGTTTCAAGACATATAGCAAAGCAATCGGATGGGGCTGGGGTAGTTCTCAAGCATTTTTTTATGGGTACTGGTACTCTTTTGGAAGGGCACTCTGACATTTCAACTGTAAGAAATATAGTGAACTATTGGGTACCTCACCTACAAGCCAGGCTTGCTAAAGGCTTGTATTTACAATCCGTTCAACGAACATCAGCGCAGTTTTTTTGTGCAATTTTGTGACCATCTAAAACTGAAGGTTATGGTTATATTTCAAATCTACCACACTTAGAATAACTTGCTCATTTAAAGAGTATTCCGATTTCATGAAGACACATCCAAGAAAAGCAATGTATGTTGAGACTGGCAAACTTCTATAAGCTGAACAAATTTAGTTTACCCAAATCAAATGAAGATAAGTATAAAACATTGGAGCTAAAAACCATCAAAGCTGCAAGTGTTCCGTTTGTGGAAAAAACGTAGAAAATTTAATGAAGATTGCTCATGTCAGGTAGCTACCGTCCTCTCTAAACAAAATGTTGCAGGTCACCAAAGCTCTGAATAATATTTAAACAATCTTAATACGTTATTCACCTCAGAACTTAAAGAATAAAGGGTGATGAAATAAACACAACATTTAGTTTATGAAGTGTTAAAATATCATAGAATAGTGCTTTTTTTTTTTTCAAACATAGTGTTCGCCATGCGTATTCTGGCAACACCTTTACACATAATAGGTGGTAAAAACCTTTTGAGTAAGATAGAGATTTTATCATGACGTTTTCCATTGCCTCTTTGTCTCTGTCGAACAATCTTATATTACCAAATTAATGGTAAATGTGCTATTTTTAAGTACTGCACGCTATGTAGCTTCCTGCAAAAAGTAAGTTTTTCCTGGCCACACAATGCTCTTTAATGCTGCCATCCCCCAAGTCTTTTATTTGTGACATAGAACAAATCATAGGTACCCACAAACTAAAAGCCATTACTATCCAAGAAGCGTTACCTGGATTTAAGACTTATTAAAACAGGTAATTTTCAACGGAATCCAAAAAAATCTGCAAAACACCCTACTGTGGATAATGGTATATCCAAACACAGCCATCTGTAAAATCCGGTTTTTGAATAATTTTGAAAAAGTTTTTAAAGATAATTTTATAGATATACTTACAACTGTATGTGTTTAATGCATGTTTTCATTCGATGAGGTGGTATTCAATTCAGGCATTTTCAGGTCTACAAAAAGGGTGACATTTGGAAATTATTAGGAAAAATAAGTGTTTTGGCCGTAACCATGGCAACCAGGGTCGAGGAATTAAATAATTGTCCTATTTGATTACTTTGATCAAAGACCCTTCCATGTTGAAAATTGAATGAAATTATTTTTTGAGGTATGCCACCCTGGCGTCGATTTTTACAGAAACTGCTAGTAAGTGTTAAAATCAAAATGTAATAAATAGGGAACATAGTTGCTAATGATTCTCAACCCCACAACCAGCTAGCGAGGAATGTAGAATTAGACACGCCATCATAAACGCAATTGCTCAATAAATCGGAAATTCGACATGAGGGGATATTGTTCCTCCTCCTGCTTTCACATTGGACTGTTTGAATTTGATTAAAAATGTTGTCAAATTGAAAACTGTTGCATAGAAAAGTGACAAAATTTCAGCTTTTATTTGTTTTTTGTTTGAGGTAAATAAGACAATCCAATAACGTATTATTCGTACCTTGAGAGTAGATGTTATGAACTACTTAACAATTTGCATACTTCTGGAAGGATATGCAAGCCTCCAGTTTTGAATCCATATCTAAAAACCCTAAAAATACACATCCTATCAGATCTGGCAACCCGACGTCCTTGACGTCAGGACAAACCGACACTATACTCGCCCTCATACACGTCTGGACTGTTCAACGAGAACGGTATTAGTATTACTATGACGGATTTGTTGTTGACTTTTCGGATATGTTATTCGCTTGAGCCTTGGTCCATTCTAATGTCGTTAGAACTGTTTTCGGCCTTTGTTGTTACAAATTTTAGGCCAGTTTTTCGAGAATTTCTGATTATTATTCTTTCGAAACGGCGGTAGTAGGGCGGGTATAAATTATTTGCCCGGGGGCCATTTACCAGTTTCCTTTACGAATTCCCCGTGGTGGCCACGTGCGTGCCCACGTGTTCACTATGGTCAGTGTACTACGTACGCCCGTTTATCTTTATTTTTCATGTTGACATGATTGTTGTTTAAATAAGAGTCTTTTATGAATGGGGGGCGGCATAATTGTCCTGTTTGTTTATGGGTGACTCGTACTTTCGAGTTTCTTTACTTCTCTGCAGTTTTGCATTTGGAAGTTATACTAAGTTACGTCTGATCGTTAGTCGTCTAGCATTAAACTTCGCACCCCCGTGTGTGTTATATTCTAAGGAATAGTGTTATTGGGGGTATATTTTTTTCGGGGGTAAAAATATTTCCCCCTTTATCTAAGGTTTTTCTCCTTAGGCTATTTTGGCTTTAGTGCGCAGGGACGATCCAGACTTTATAATCATGGTTCTGTAGGCAGTGTTCAAGCCCGCGATGACCCTTCAGACCCCCATACCATGGTGTATCTGCACAGTTTGTGTTCGCGGGGCGCCGTGCGCTCTTTGCATAGGTCGGTCGCCTCAGCATGGGACCCAAATGAAGCTAAAATGGCTACAGCCCTTGGTCTTCGCAAACGTGGGACGTTGGGAGTCTACACCTAAGGAGGGACGAGGGTCTGGGTCCATCGTGTAGTGCGACGCCTCCGCGTCGAACCTTCACAGGGTGCTTATGTTTGCTAAAGCGGAACCGTGCCGCGGTAGCGAGGGGCGTGCCATCACGGTCAAGGCTTGTGGTGCATGACCCACTTAAATCGCTTTCTAACACAGTTGGTTTAGGAGTTACTAGTAGTGGTACTGGCCTTCCGCCAGCACCATCTTGTCCAGGTGGTAATCAGGGGACCTTTACCGAAGGATGTACGGGCCTCTGATACCATTTTGTCCCATTTGGGGGACCCGCCACGTCAGGTTGATCCGGGTTAATATCCGATTTCCACTGGAAATACGGGTGCCGGAGGACCTCTCGTGTCATGCACGGTTGCCGCTGTTTCCTCAGCCGTCGCGACCGCTGTCACTTCTATTTGTTCGGCAGGCTTGCTACTGTGGCTTGTAGAATTATGGGGACCGCATTGTGGGAGCGTTTGGAGTACCTTCCACCGGTTGGCAATCAGGCAATACTTCCCAGCCGTCTCGGCAGGTCGATGATTGCTTGTCTCTCAGGGGTCTAATTGACCGAATCAGATTACACCGGTGATGGTGACTCACCCCACACTTTCCCAAGACTGAAGTGCGATCATTGGGCGGTCTGTGTCAGTGAGCGATAATATAGCTCTTTCGGAACGTGATCGATCGATACGGTTGTCGCCACTGCTGGGGAAGCAATTCGCGGTCGTTACTCCCGGGCAATGACCGCGGGTGTTGAGTTAGACAGGCCCACGTGCTATATACCGACAAACGGCCGATCGTTACTGCCGCGTTCAGCGAACATCGCACGCTAGTGCGACTGTAGCGTTGCTAAACAGTCGGAAAAAAGTACAATGACTCCTTTCCTTGCAGGGATTGCTTACCAGGGACAGGTCCCGAATTCAGCTGCGGGAGTTGTTAGAGATTTTGGCCAGGGGGTTACCAATCCCCAATGCACCAGGGACCATCTGTCAATATGTAGGGACAGGTCCAGGCCATATGCAATTTCAAGGCCAATTTCTATACCATGATGATCAAAATTGGGCCAGTTGGGACCCATTCCCTTATACTCCATGGTTTGGAAATCCCCAGGGCTACCCTTACACGGGGGCCACCGGGGTGGGGTCAACCCCCCGTGCCCGTTGTTCAACCCCACTGTGGGGGTTGATGGGGGTATTACAGCATGAATCTGGAACTCAAGTTCTCTGGTTTGCGTAGTGTACTTCCCGACCGGATATTCCGGCGGCTGCAGGGCGCCCCCCCTGCTGGGTGATTTCTAGCCAGTCACCATGCGGGAATCTTGGATTCTCCGGGTCATCTGAGTCGGAAGCGTGATGAAGGTCTTCCACTGCATCAATGACAGTGATCCAGAGGACGGAGATTGTCTCCCGTGCCTATGCCCCCTCAGCCAGTCGTTCAGCAGCAGTTGAGCGTCCTGTGGTTCCGTGCAATTCTCCACCGGCAAGTTGAACCATACCTTAGGAATGCAGCTACAGCGCTGAAAATTCTGGTGGTAGAGCTTCAAGCAGCTCCCGGTTCTTCAACTACCAGTGGGGGGGGGACTGGGCGATGACCTTTTTAAACAAGGCTCGTTCAAGGTTCCTAAGGACGTTATGACTGCAGCTGAGCGTTTGTGTGATGGCGTCTAGTGGTCTCGTAAACCACCGGGGCGGTATTCGCAATCTTTCAGGGTACCTGAGGACCGATAGTGGGAACGTCTCTTTAAGGTTCCTATGTCGAGGAAGATATCACAAAACGGTTGCCGGCTGGCTCTCGTTCTAGCCCCTCGGCCTATTCTCCTTATGGGAGGAGGAGCTGAAAGCTTAGAGCGCACTTGCGGGCCCGCTCCGCTGGGAACGTTCCAAGTGACACTGTTGAACCCCTTTTTACCTGTTGCCGCAGGGCGAAGGTCAGGGGTCATACGAACAGCGGTCTCTTGCAATTAGTGACGAAGATGCCTCTCACCAGGTTCAAGGTGCGATGAGTTGTGGCTCTAGGACAGTTGCTCTGAGAAGGGAGAGAGAATGAAATATATGTTCTTCACTCTCGCACGCTTTCGGTACGGACTTGACAGCAGGCTACGAGAAGTCCGCGCAATGAAAACACATTGTTCGGGGAGCGTTTTGCAGACTGTACGCAAATTGCGAGAAGGTCAGAAATGAATCTGACCTCAAGCAGTCTATGGCACCGCTGGGGTCTAAAGGCCCCAAACGCAAGCACTTCAAGAAGGCCAACACGGCTCCTCAACAGAGTCAGTCTGTTCCCTAACGAAGAGGGGGGGGGGGGGAGTGCTCGTGTTGGAGGGCCCTACAAGAGACAGCGGTTGAGTAAGAAACGCCGGGACAAGAAGGCTCAGAAAGCTTAGGCCGCTTCTTCTACCCCCAACCTCAGCCCGCCCAAGCATAAGGGCGCAGGGTCAGTCGGGTTTGAGGGCGTGGAGGCCAACGGTTGTCGGTTCACCCAACCGCAACCGACCCAATAGGGTGTTTTGTTGTTATACCGCGTGGGGTGGCAGTATCACGCATGTTACAGACAAATGGGGGACCCAAATCCAGAGGATATCTGGTATGAAATACGGTCCGTCACGGATATGCCTGGAGTTTACTTCCCCCCTCCAGTTTGTCGGGTACATCGAGTTACCAGGTTACAAAAGCCCTAGAGCAAAGGAGGAGTTCTGTTGGAGGAAAGTAAGTAGACGACTTGACTAACGAAGAAAGGAAAGAAAGCCTGGTTTCCAGTCGATCCACAAACCAATCAAGGGTTTTGGTGCAGTTTTTCTAAACCGAAAAAAAAACTGGGGGACTGGCGGCCCATCCTGAACCTGAAACCGCTGAACAAGTTTTTAAAAGCCGTCAAGTTCAGGATGGGAGACTTTGACGACGGGTCTAAAGAGCCCATAAAAGACAAATGGGCCGCGTCGATAGACCTCAAAAAGACGCGTAATTGTCATATGCCGATACGGGACGATCAAGCAACGGTCCCTCATGTTCCAAGTTCAGAACAGGGCGTACAAATTTCGTTGTCTCCCATTCGGGCTTTCCACAGCACCGCGCGTTTTCACGAGGGTGGTGAAGGCTGTGAGGAGCGCTCCCTTCGCAAGAGGGGGGTTCGTATCTTCCAATATTTGGACGATTGGCTCCTGATTAGCGGATAATCCGCGGGAGATGGCGCAAGCTCATTACCCGCTTAGTGTGAATACGGTGACGAGTTAGGATTTATAGTCAACCTAAACAATCCACAACTGGTCCGTTCAGAATCCGACAGTTTCTTGGGAGCCAGCCTCGATTTGGAAAGAGGGCTGGCGGTTCCATCAAAGGAGCGTTTTTGTGGACAATTTGATGCTGTGTTCAGAATCTGAGTTGTACCGGACGGCACCAGCGCGGCTTGGCTACGTGGCTAGGTCTAATGGTGAGCCTTGTCGACCTGGTCCCCTCTTGTCGTCTACACATGAGGGGCGATTAACTTCACTGTTGTTTCACTACCCGCCCCAGTCGTCATCCTGGAAACAAAGACGGTGCCGATATCAGACGTGCTCCGCCCAGAGCTTCTATTGTGGACAGTGCGGTCCAATATAGAGCGGGGAGTCAATATTTCCTCCCCCGCCCGTCCAAGTGACAATGACAACAGACGCATCGTTGACAGGGTGGGGAGGACATATAAGCGGAGGCAAGGCGCACGGTGTGTGGACCCGCCAGAAGAGGCGTTGGATCACTCAATGTGTTAGCGTTATGGGCCGTGTCCGGAATCAAACATCTCACGCAATTGGTAAGGGACAGACATATCCTCGTCAGGACGGACAACTCCACAGTGGTCGCCTACGTGAACAAACAGGGAGGAACACGGTCACCAAGCTTTTGTCTTCACGTACGCAGCTGATTCTTATGGTGCATTAGAACATCAAATTTGTAGTAGCGGATCCACTACCAGGAGTGTCCACAACGTCTGGCGGACAATTGTTCGCAGATAGCCGCGTCTCTGACAGGAGTGGGCGTTGTCAAAACAAAAGAGCTCCGACTCTATTTGTTAGGGTGTTTCGAGCCATTCGATAGACCTGTTTGTAGACAGCTCAGAACAACTTCCGGTGTTCTGCTCCAGGGTGCGGACAAGGGAGCTCTGGCAAGAGACGACCATGTCATTTGGATTGGGAAGGCCATGACAGCTTATGCATTCCTCCGCTTGCTCTGATTCACAAGGTTCTGATGAAGATCTCTCAGACAGGGTGTGTAGTGTCCTAATAGCTCCATTCTGGCCCCGAAACAATTTGGTTTCAGACTCTGCTGGATCTATAGTAGGTCAGCATCCTCCTGCCACAAGTTCCCGATCTCCTTGCGGATCCCGGGGACGGAGGCAAGATACCACGACATAGAAGGCCTTCAGTTAGCTGCGTGGGCCATTGTCGGGATCAGCTGGAGGAGGCAGGATAGGATTTTCTAAGAGTCTGCCACACTGGCGGCCAGAGGCAGACGAGGGAATCTAACTTCAGCGAATATTCTCTCCGTCTATCAGCCTTACTAGGAGTGGCTGTGCAGAGAGAAAGCGTTGCTCCAACTCGAGACATATGAAGGACATTAGCCTGACTTCTTAAGGAGTCTGTTTGACTTCTTGGAATCTGACACAGTCAGGGGGCCTATAAGTCAGCGATCCAGTCTATTCATAAGGGCTTTGAGGATGGATCTAAAATGACTCATGCGGAGCCAATTAGGCTCTTACTAGATGGCATGGCTAATGTCAGACCGCACAAGAGAAAAATAGTTCCTCCATGGGATCTCCCTCTGTGTTGGAGTTCCTTAAGGGCCCTCCATTTGAGCCTCTTTCGAGTGGTCTTTACGGGACCTTACCTTGAACGGTTTTTTCTCATTGCGATGCCTCTGGGCGCAGATGTTCAGAGCGGACATGAATTAGCGTTAGGAGATGCGCGCGGTTTCTCGCGTCGGGAGTAACGTTATATTTTCAAGGAGGGTTTCTTGGCGAAAAAATGAAAAGAAAGATCTTTCGAGCAGAGCCCTTGCGCTTAGATTATATAACCAATTCCTGTCTCCTGAAAATAAAGTCTGGTGCCCCGTAAGGTCGCTTAAGTGGTACATCGAAAGAACTCGTACCATACGCGGCGAAACGCAGCAACTTCTTACTACCCAAAAGCCGTACAAGGCAGCTGCAAATCTACTTGCAGGGTGGTTAGTAGAGGTGATTGAAAATTCAGGGGGCCTTAGGCCGGGCCAAAGTACTTCTGCTCATTCCACAAGGGCTGTCTCAGCTTCGTGGGCATTCCAACAAAGGGGTCAGTGAACGATGTGATTAGAACGCGTGGGGGCGGAACTCCCACGAATTTTCATCACAACGTACCTGAGAGATATGCAAATGATGATCCAACGAATGCTATGGTTCGGCAGTCCTAGGTGGAGCGGCCAGGCATTGATATATCTGGAAGTAAACTTACTTGTTCTTGGATTAACAAAGGAATGTAAGGGCTTACTTTGTGTTAGGCCTGGTGGAACTGACGTTCACCATCTGCCTAGGTTGTTACTGTGGAGTTTGTCCATCAGTTATGACCCTCAAAATAGTTATTAGCGATAACAATGATGTCACTAATTACCTTCTGAGTCATTTATCTTGAGTTGGGCGAAATAGAAATATTTCTATTTGCTCTCAACACATCCCCTGGGGGGACTAGGATGCCTCCCAAGAGATACGACACATACTCATACAATTACGTACGTGAGTTTCTCACCACCAGCCAGTTTTACTGTGCTAATCTGTACTGAGAGTAGATGTATGCAAATTGTTAAGTAGACATTTACTCTCAAGGTAAAGAATAATACGTTATTGGATATTTCAAAACATTAACTGTTTTAATATCTATAAGGTATTAACTTGCCTTACCTGGACGTAGATGCCCTCCCTCGCCAGCCCCCTTAGAACATCCACTTCTCGTTGGTTAGGTGAAGTGTATGATGGCGCGCGAGGATAGTTCGGGTTGCCTGACGCAAGACGTCGGGTTTGCCCCGGTGCATGATAGGATGTGTATTTTTCGGGATTTTTGCATAGGGATTCAAAACTGGAGGCTTGCATATCCTTCCAGAAGTATGCAAATTTTTAAGTAGTACATCTACGTCAAGGTAAGAGTAATCGTATAGATATTACAACAGTTAATGTTTTGAAATTCCGTTAAACATTTTATGCTCGATTTAAGCAAACATGTCTCGCACGTTCGATGATTTTGTATACAATTTGTATTCAACAAGCGCTCAACATATTACAAGCTTTTTCGAAATCAGTTTTTAAATATATAAATTCATTAGGCATCCAACCAAAACTCGATTTCAGCTCGCCAAAATTTCTTATGTATTTCTTTATATCACTCCGAGTGATTATGTTAGAGAACAATTATTTAATAAAAGATCATACCCTTAATCCCTATTGCAACCAAATAGCGCATCAAAATGTCATAATTTATATTTTAAAAGTGATCAAATTTTTCCAAGAATCTGAGCCAAATTAAATATTTTTTTGGCAATTTCACTATTTCCGAATACGTTTCGCTCAATATCTCACATCGAGATTTTAGAACGGGGACGAACTTTATACTCCTGTTATCATGAGCCACGATATGGATTTGTAAGTAACATAATAATGTGACTTAGACGAATTTATGATTGTCTATACACCAACACATTTTCCGTCCCTTAATGGTGAAGCTGTTTTTGAAATGTACACTAGCTTCTCCTTATTGTGAATTTTAAATTGTAATAGGCAGAACGAAAAATAATTAATGTTATGGCTACCTAAATCTGTAAAGTGATAATGGGTTTCATACCTTTGACAATGTATTGGGAATCCCCTTTAAATTCCAATAGAAACCTTATCTATCTCGTCCGCATTAAGATTTGTGTATTTTGGTGCAGCGTATGTGTCATGGTCTTTGCCATCCTGATGTATCAAACAGAAACATAACGTCATGTTTCTTTTCAAGAAACCAGATATTGCACAATATTTATTCTTGCGCGCATGTCAGACGTCGGATGTATTTTATTCAATCAGTCCTAAATTTGAAATGTTTAACTGCCAAATTCTGTAAACATCATGAAACTTATTACATTAAATTCTTTAATTTTTAAAATTGTAAAGCTGGCAACATAATAATGGTTATCAAGGCACACGATTTCAATCCTTGGTAATTAGCATAATTTAAGTGCTTTAAGAGAATTATAATTGTCTGTACACACACCATTTTCGTTCTCTTAATGGTGAAAGCTTGTTTTGAAATGTGGTCAATAGATTTTCATTATTCTTCTGATGTTTTAAATTGGGGTAAAGACAGGACGAAAAAGAATTTGTGTGGCTAATAGCAGGTATACTCAATCCAATAAATAAAAAATCAGCATTTATATAGCCGTATGCCATTAAGTCTCAAAGCGCTTCACATTATTCGTGTCCATACGGACTCATCACACTTTCCACATATTGAAAATTTGCGGCAGCCCCAATTATCGGCGCACATATGACTAACCCCTACAGCTCCCCCCCCCAAAAAATTTACACCTGGTGAAATGAGACAAGCGATGGGAAGTGTCTTGCCCTGGTACACATACGTTGGCCTCAGCGGCGGCTCGAACTCACAACCTAACGATCACGAAGTCCTGCCTTTTCCACTGGACAACACGTGCTCTCAATATGTTGTAAAATCATTAGGCCAGCAAAGTTCTATGTGTATATATGTTCCTCAAAAGAATGTAAAGTTACGATGGGTTTTCCTACTTTGACAATTGTTTGGGATCCGCTTTAAATTCCAATATAACCTCACCATATCTTGTCGCATAAGATGTTTATTTTGTGTCAGCCACGTGTAATGGGCTTTTGTCCATCCTGATGATAACAAAAAGAAAATAACACGCGATGTTTCTTGTTAGGAAAAACGGATGCATTTTAAATCAGTCTAATATTTGATAAATGATTTTGTACTGACAAAATTCCTTTAAACTCAGATGAAATTCATTTCTTCCACTATTTCTTTTTATTTAAAATTGTAAGTAAGCTGCACAACATAATACAATGTATCAAGGCACACAATATGGATATTGGTATGAGCATAATTTAAGTACTTGAAGGAAATTTATGATGTCTATACAAACGCCCTTCAAAAATAACGAATAATCGTATCAACTTAGAATTTGGCACAGATATAAAGCATCCAAAGGGCCTATAAAACTATGGAGCCGAGATTTTTGTTTTTTTTTTTTTTTAAAATTTGGTCTTCAATTTTAAATTGTGGCTTAAGTTGCATGATTGGTCAGCTGCTGGTTGCCATGGCCACATATCAAACTCCGGCTCCATTGGTTTTCTTCACCTTCCACCTAGTATGGTGTCAGTGTTACCGTTAAGCAGTTACATTTGTTCCCGTTGTTTAGCCATCAGAGGTCCTATTTAGTTATCATGGCAACAAAGATAAAAATAATGCCCATTTTTTAATTTTGCAGCATGGTCTACAAATTAATATACAACAACATGCATATGTTATCCATTGGTAAAATCAGAAAGTGCAATCGAAGTCTCGGTCCAAAAACTAACACTCCCTTAAATTCCAATAGAAGTTTACAACGTCTCTAGCGCTTATCAAGGCACACGATAGGGTATGGTAATGAACATAATTAAGTGCCTTACAGAGAAGTTATGATTGTCTGATACACCCATTTGCGTCCTCTTAATGGTGAAAGCTTTGTGTGTTGAAATGTCATAGCATTCGATCATTGTGATATGAAATGTAAGAGGCAGAACGAAAAAAATGTTATGGCTATTCAGGTATACATGTCAAATCAACTCTGCTGTAATCATTAGGCAACAATAGTTTCATATGTCATGTACGGAAAAGAAATGTATTTGAAGATGGATTTTCTTATTTTTTGACACTGTTTAAGAGCCGCCTTAATTCCATAGAACTTTACCTATCTCATACGAGAGGTTTTTTTGTAATTTCTTTGGCAGCAAGTGTATGGGGGTTGGTCAATCCTAATGGTAACAAAAGAACATAACGTTAATGGATTTTTCTTACCTTTGACTTGAATTGGGGATCCGCCCTTAAATTCCAATAGAACTTTAACATATTTTGTGCCCGTAAGATACTTATTTTGTGGCATGCATAGTGTAATTGTCTTTTGGCCATCCAATGATAATAAGCAAGAAAGATAACGTGGTATTTACTGTATCGTAAACATGAACTGCACTTATTTCTTTCTTTTGGTGTGATTAGACAACGGGTTAATTTTTAAATTATTCTAGTTTGATAAACGTGTAATTGACAAATCGTCCAACCTTGCTTAAAAATAAAGTATTATGTATCCGACCACCTCGAACTTTTTCAGCTCGACAACATTTGTCTGTATATCTTTATTATCACTCACCAAGTGATAATTACAATACTAAAAAAAATATCCATTAGATCATCACCTTTTACATTACACCAAAATGCAATCAAAATGTCATAATTTTTTTTATTTTTTTTCTGAACATTCGTTGATGCTCTCGTTTAAATATTTTTTTTCGCAATTTTTACCTATTTTTCGACTACGTTTCGCTTAAATATCCTCAAATGGCGAAAATCAGGAATTTGATAAAAGCACTGAAAACACAACTAGTCATTGGCAGTTTGCATGACTTAAAACTTTAAACTAGTCAGAGAGGCTAGGCTGCCGTACTGCTAACCTGACGGAGTCGACCCCATCTGTTCAAGCCTCGTCAGACTGCATTGCTAGCTTACTTGCTAACTAGTCAGTGCCTTTATGACTAGTGCTAATGAGGTGCATAACTAGTTTGTTCATCATATGGATTAACTAACTTGTTCCATAATCCTCATACCTCTTCCATCTTGTTAGTCATGCAAGTAAGTCATAACACTTTGACGAGTTTGTCCATGCTAGTCAAACCTTCATGACTAGCTTTGAATTGCATGACTAACGTTATTTAGTCAAAATGGGCACCATCTGGAGTACTTAAGTTAGTCGTAAACTGGTCATGCAACTAGCCTACGTTAGTCATGCCTGCATGACTAACCTCCACGCTAGTCAAGCTGGTTAGGCAAGCGTGACTTATAATGCTGTTAGTCTGCAAGTTTAGGACTAGAGGACTAGATAATGCTAGTCCACCTACGTTGTCATGCCTGTTTGACTAGCTTAACGTTGTCCAAAAACGAGCACCATCTGGACTAATTTAACTTGGTCTGCTGGCCCAATTTGGTTTTCAGTGATGGAACGCACTTTATCATACTGTTATCAAGTCACACGATATGGATATTGGTAATAGAACATCATTAAGTGACTTTTAAAGAGATTTATGATTGGCTATCAAACACCTTTCGTCTCTAATGGTGACAGCTGTTTTTTGTGAATGTACAATAGCTTGCCTATTATTATTATAATCTTTAAATGTAAATGCAGAACGAAAATGAAATTATGTTATGGCTATTTACTCAAAGAAATGTAAAGTGGAAATGGGATTTCATACTTGACAACATATTGGGATCCCCTTTACCATTCCAAATAGAACTTACATTCTCGTCCGCAATCAGATTGTGTATTTGTGCAGCATAGTGTAATGGGCTTTGGCCATCCTAAGAATAACCACAAGAAATGACGTGGTGTTTCACTTTCATGGAAGGACATTCTCCGATAAGTGTTCAAGTTGGGTCTACAAAATGCACAAATATCAACTTAAGGAATTCCTGAAAATCGTTGAAAATCGTAAACCTTGATATTCTTCAAACACGGAACAACGCATGGGTGATCTTAAAAAATAACCGATTTTTACGTATACATATTGCCAACGTTAACACTTCAAATTAACGGATCTGGGTAACGTGATCTGGTCGGGGGCCTTTTTTCTTCGTCGTGCTGTTCTTGATGAATACGTGCTTCACCGACTTGGTCTCTATAAAACCATTATCAGGTATTAACCTTCATACTAAAGCATGGTGCAGCATTCGACTTTATATCTAGCAGGCCGTTTGTTGCAATAGCGTAGCAGGCGGGATGTAAAACTCTGGTGCGGTATGACGTAACATGATGGATTTCTTTCATTACTAAGGGCTGTAAATTGTTACCTTAAAACAGATTTGTTTACAAAACCTGTATAGTATAACATTGACATCTTCTGGATGTATCACATATTAACGCTGGTCTTCGTTATCTTTAGCAATTTTTATCATTCGAATTATGGTACGGTATCTGGCTGCGATATTGGCGACATGCTCTAGAAAACTCTGCGAAAACCTTTAAAATATGCTCATAATTATCATGTTTGAACTTAATAATTAGAGGGCATAATAGAGGCTGATAAAAAATGCCATGTATTCTGTTGAATATTCGCTCTTGTGTAACGAGCAGGGACATCTTTTAAAAAACGGATTTGCTGGCGAGATGGCGAAAGCAAGAATAATGGCATCTTTCGCCTTAGTGTCGTGATACTTTTAATGCTCCGGTTTTACAACTTCTAGTCCGATCATTTTTGGAAAACATACTCCACTCCTAGTATAATTTTTTTATTCGAAACATTCATTCTTAACTTAATGGCCAAAACAAGCTTAAACTGTGCATCCTGTGAGCGACACTAAAAATGACTTTTTGAACTTTATCGGAGAATGGATCGGAAACAGATAGTGCACAAGATTTTATTCTGGAGCGATCATGCAGACGACGGTGTATTTAAATCAGTCCTAATTTGATAAATGTGTAACTGACAATCTGGTAACATCAATCGTCGCCCCCATCACATTCGTTGATTTTTACAAACAACGCTTTCCGAGATGTCAAACCACAATTCAAAATCTAACGGAACGTTTCATGTCTATATACGGTTAAAAGAAAGCATAAAAGAGCATATGGCGTTACTGTTTCGAGAAAACACTTGAAGTCCCAATATTTATCCTTAAATGAAACTTAAAAGTACAATAATATTATCTTAATTAGGCTACAAAGTTATAAGTCTGTATGTGAAAACAATAATAAAAGTTTGTTGCAAAATACGCGCTTTTACGCTACGCCGTTATTTTCAATGCCTGTAACATCTCGCTATGTGAAAATCTTGTTTACGTACTTACCACCGTCGAAATACAATCAAAAAATAATTTGTATGTGAAATCGTTGTATTTTGAGATCGGCCAATAAAACAGCTATATAAAATACCTGTAAATGAATTATCGCTTTTAAAATACACGTATGTGAAATGTGAATATAATTATTTTGAGGAAAAAGAAGAACAAAAATCTATAATTATAACTAATTATTAAAGCAACTTTACCTTTAGAAACTGTATATTGGTAGATCTGATGAACTAAAAGTGCGAAATTACACAAAAAAACCCAAAATGTGAAATACGACAATATGTGATGCGGGGGCGACGAAATGAAACCATTTGTTCCAATTCTTTTATTTTTTAAATGGCAAGAAGCTGGCAACATATAATGTTATCAAGGCACACGATATGGATATTGTAATGAGCATAATTTAAAGCCTTAAAGATAATTTATGATTGTCTATAGAACCAATTTTTTCATCTAATGGTGATGTTTGGAATAAGCTTGTTTGAAAGTGATATCATCATTTGTGATATTTAAATTGTAAGAAGCAGAACGAAAAAAAATAGGCAGTGACTATATACAACGCTGCCTGTGTACCTAAAACCCGGAGACTATCATACAACTGCAACTCGTTTTCTGTCAATCAACATGTGTTTGGATTCCTTTTGGCCTCCAAGTGTCGCTTTATAGGCGGAGCCATTTCATAAAAATCACAGCTGCAAAAGGCCCAAACTACGATTGAAATATTCCATTTCATTTCAGGAAAGCCTTTCATCTGCACAAATGGAAATATTGAAGAGTGTAGAAAACAATCTTAATTTAATTCACTAGCTTGAACAATGTCGAAGCAATGTGGCCTTACCGACTTCGCATTCATTGCATGGCGGGTGCGATGTTTCCCTTCCCGTGTCTCAATGTGTTGTTTGCGTATCATACGATGGCGAGGAATTGTACCTTATACATCAATGCGTGATTCCCATTATCGTGTACTACGTCCCGACATTGCCGACAATTTAGTTCGCTTTCAGTAACCAAGGAATCCATAAAATAATGTCTTATTTATGCCACATCATTTGGATGTACAACTCTAGTTTGAGTAGTAAGCCTACAGGCCCTACCAGTGGAATATTGTATATTGTTTTTGTAAGTTTTCACAGAAGAGAAACAAATGGTAATGCCATGTCAGAGTGACTTAAAATAAATTACAGGAGATTCTATGAAATCACAACGGTCAAATGATGCTAAGCCAAACAACTACCAAGTTCTTAGGTAGTAGAGGCCATAGGCGATTCAACCTTGAAAAAATTCAATAAAAGGACTTTTTTTGTATATTCTTCTAGGCCTGTGTGGAATTATTCTGAAAAAAATGTCCGGCCTTCTGGCACTGCGTTGGTCAGATATTAGGTAATTGTATGTCCGCTGTGACAATGAAGGTGGTGACATATAACAAGGAAGGGGTGTAATCATTCCCAGCCTATGCAGGGCAATTCTTCGGCTATTCGGGTGGTGCCGAGATGGGAAACGGCTGATCGCCTCTCGTGTTTCGGGAGTAGACAATCGTTTGCGGACAGTCTCCCGGGAGGGTCCCTAATCCCAAACACAACCAAAAGTTCAGAGGGCCGTCGATGGAGTGGCAGCTCTACTTTGCAGTTGTGGCCGCACAATCTTCTAGATAGTGGACCGTCCACGAACGTGGATCTCTTCGCCTCAGTCATGAATCGTCAGATTTTGGCATCCATTAGGGGCCTACTCTTGGAACCCGCATCCCCGGGCAGTCAAACGGACGGCCATGGCAGCGGCCCGGATAGGATAGCCTAATTCTGCTTGATCATAGCTTCTCCAGTTGCCATGTTCCCAAAAATTTCCCGAGTGGGCTCTGTCTCGAGCCTGCCTGGTCCTGCTGGTTAGCCCATTATGGCCACGGCAGGCTGTGGTGTTCCTCAAAAAAATAAACACAGGCCCCCTGGGTGCTAGGGTAAGGTCGGCTTTAAGGGGGAACAGATCCATGCGGTTGCCAAGGGAGGGGGCCTGTTAAGAGGTCCTCCAGTCGACGCGTTCGTCCCAGGGTGTGGGGCCACGTGGCGCATTCTCCCCGGAACCATGGTCGGTTTCTGTAGACTGGTCCCGGCTGAGTGTTACTTGTCTGGAACAGGCTGCCATGCCACTGTTTAGAAGGCACAATTCACTAGAGCATCATATTACTACCATTAATGGTGTGCCGATGAGAGTTTCGCTCCATACAATTTCTGGACTTAGACCGGGTGGCAATTTCCCAAGGAAGTCTTTCAGGAGTAGGTTTAACTTAGCGTTCCTGACTTCCGAGGTTTCATTTTACCGAACAGCCACAGGCCACACCTGTAAAGGGTTCGGTGATGGCATGACCGTTTAAGACCCCTCTTGTCCAATCTGGGAAGTGGTAATTTTACGGATCGTCCCGTTTCGTAGCCCTTGTTCCGGAGTGGGATTTGCTATCCCATCCATTGTTTACGCTGCTCAGCTGTTACTGATATTGCCTGTTGACTTCAAGAGACTCATATTTCCATGACCAGGGCCACTGGCAGGGATCATCATACCCCTACTTTGCACCACTAGTGATAGTACATTCCCGCGAGCACTACATGAGACTAGTCCTAACCTAAAGGTAGCTTGTAACAGTTTTTCTGATTGGGTGGGTCAGATTGCAAAATTTTTGCTTGACAATTAACTGTAGCATGGACTTCTATAGCCAATTTATATCCAAAATAATACTTCCATGTTATAATATACAATTGTGGTACAGAATTACATTGTTTGTTGTATATTGTAACGACTGATACATGGAACTAATTTTTGTTTCATTAAGCATACTAATATATCATGTGTGTTAAACAGCACAACTTTTGTACAGCAATTAGCAATGTATGACAGACATTACTACAATAGTGATTTGGCCTTTGTCACTGGATAAAGATCCCTTTAAAAGGGAAGTATGGTTAACCTGAAGCTTGGTGTTCCCATGCCATGCGACTTCTACTTCAAAATAATACCAGATGTATCAGAAAAAGTAACATGAAACTGAAGTCTTTTGTTTCACAATAAAGGTTGATCATTAATGATTGATGCCTTGGCCTAGTATTCATTACAATATGTGTTACAAAACTCCATTTTGTTGTTTCGTTTCACAAATTGTGCACTAACATGCATGAAGATTGTCCTTTTTAAGGACTCGTCTTGTTTGGTAATTATTCATACATAGGCCTACCAGAATCTACAAAAGAGTCCCTTTTATTAAATTTTTTAGGTTTTATTCCATAATATGTTAATTGTGGTGTCACTCTGAACAATCTATTACAAAAGTTGCCTCTTTTAAATAGTTGCTAGCTGCACACTCTACAACAACGTACTAAAATAAAAAATAATGGAAGGACTAAATAAAAGAAATAATTAACAAAATAAAATTATGAAAAGAGATTTACATAAATTGAAGAAAATTTAAAATAAAACAAAATGAAACCAATAAGACAGATGCTAACTTAAAAACAATTAAAAATACAACAAAAAAAAATAAGATTAAAAGAAATAAAAAAGATAACGAAATAAAAACGAAGGTAATATTAAAAAATCAATAAAAAATGATTTAAAAATAAAACAATTACTAAATTAAAAACTAAATAAACCAAAAATATATTAAAAGTAAAAAGACAAAGAAAATAAAAAATAAATTCAAAGTAACTAAAAAGTAACCAAAAAACAAATTACAAATTAAAATAAAAACTCAAATATTTTAAAATCTAACATTGATAAAAATACAAATATATTAATACACACACATACTTTTCAAACTTTGAAAGCAATAAAAAAATCATATAAAAATGAATGAATAATAACATAATAATGGTAAAATAATTAAAAATACACCCATATAAAAGAAATTTAAAAAGTCCGACCTCTATCCTTATTTATTATTCTATCTCTATATCACTATCACATCACAGGCTGCCGGCCATGGTTTCATCATACACGACTGCCGGGTCACGTGACATCCATACACGGCCCAGCCGGCGCCGGCAGAGCTTTTGCCGTTATGTAGCCTCGGCAGTAAGGCTTCACTACATACACCGCTGCCGGGCAGCTAACAATCGGACGCTATATACACGGCAGCCTTGTATATAGTCTTTGCCAAAAAAAGGTTATGGCTATAGCAGTATACATTAAAATCAACTAGGCTGTAATCATTAGCAATATGGTTTCTGTGTCATGTCCGCAAATAAATGTAATTTTGAAGATGGATTTTTGGTAATCCTAATGGTAACGAAGAGAAAAGATAACGTGAAATTGATTTTCCTTAGACCTTTGTACAATGATTGGGGAATCCGCCTCTAAATTCATGAACTTTACATATTTTGTGCGCGTAAAGATCTTTATTTGGTGCGCATAGTGTAATGCTTTGGCCATCCTAAGGATAATAAACAAGAAAGATAGAATAACGTGGTGTTTATCTGGATCGGACACAGGACATGCACTTGATTTATTCTTGTTTGTCATAATAGACAACGGGGTATTTTAACTCAAGTCTAGTTTGATAACGTGTATTGTACAATTCTGTAAACATTACTTTAAAAGAAAGTATTAGCATCAAAACCAACTTCGAATTTTCAGCTCGACAACATTTGTTATGTTTATGCTACATTTCTTATTTATTTATGTATTATCACTCACCTATTGATATTAAGAATTATTAACAAACTAATTTAAACAACCCACTTAGATCCCCCCTTTTGCAACCCAAATGCAATCAAAATGGTCATAATGTACCTTTAAAACGACTCCAAATGTTTTCAAGATCTGGGCCAAGTTAATACTTTTTGACAATTTTTTACTATTTTCGAATACGTTTCGCTCATATCTCAAATGGCGAAATCAGATTTTATTAAAAGGGGAACGAACTTTATAATAATGTTAGCAAGGCACAGCGATATGATATTGGTAATGAGCATAATTTTAAGTGCCTTAAAGAGAATTTATCGATTGTCGATACAAACAATTTTTGTCTCTAAAGGGTGAAAGGTTTAGGTTTTGAAATGTGCAATAGCTTTCGCATTATTGTTGATTTTAAAATTGTATATAAGAGGCAGAAGGAAAATAAAAAAATATGTATGGCTTGGAAGGTATACATTAAATCCAATCTGTTTAATGATTCGGGCAACGCAGTTTATGTGTTATGTACGCAAAATAAAGTGAAAAATAGGTTTCATACCTTTGACAATGTATTGGGATCCGCTTTAATTCCCAATATGAACTTACATATCG
>JAMKCH010008655.1:0-249622 GCA_023653785.1 Ophioderma brevispina
AAAAGCCCTGGAGGGGCCCTTGAAGACTTAAAGCATACTTTCGTTAGCGTGGATTCGTGACATGTTATGAGCCCAAGATGACTTATGATTTCTTTAAATTTGGACCCACGTCTTTCCGTATTTAATAATGGCACATGGTCAGCACTGGAAAGATATTCATTAAAGGGGGGAGTGATCCGATTTAAAAGTTTTCATGTGATAGGAATTGACCTTCACTCCAAACCCCCATCTGTAAAGTTTCGCGCCGATATTTTGATCCGTACTTGATGTTGGCGAGCTAAAACGTGATTTTGTAATCCCAAAGACCTCTGTGCAAATTAATATTGGTCGACCAAATGGGACATTCTTCTAACAATCAAAAAACAAAATTTCTTAGCCCCAAGATTTCAGGGGAAATGATAAAAAGTATAGCTTTCCTTCAAATACCCAAATGGGATATCTGGGAACGGGGCATTACCGATCGGACCATGTCCCTTGAAGTCTAACATAGTTTATGCAGAAATGGGGAATTGGGCCCGGAGATTAAAAGGCAATAAGAGATTTGACGGAAGAGTGATGAGAGCGCGAGAGTCATCCCTAACACATATTTCATAGAATTTGAAATTCTCCAAGCTGTTGGATGGTGGGAGCTCTCAGGTATTATGTAAGCTCTTGTGCATTTAAATTATTCATCAGATTGTTTATTGAGCACATTTTCTTTAAATTACCCACGCAAATGGTATCTGTTGGTCCAAGGTTCTGCTCGAACAATTTAATTTTGATCTATTTGCATTAGGATTGATAACAAGTTACATTTGTCGCCACCACTGTCTGAGAAGCACGAGGATTCGTGCTACACCTTGGGGCCCCGGTTGTTGGTTTGTCCACGGGCCCGAAACATGCTAGCTACGCCACGTGCAATGAAGCAATAAAGAGGAACAAGTGTGAAGAATGGTAGACATTCAACATCTACATCACCTCATGACCATAAACTACCGCTACATGAACAGGGTGAGTCAAAAAAAAAAACTTGACACGATTGTGTCAGCCATTTTGAATTTTTTGTTAACACATACATAACTGTTTGGTATCATAGGAAAGCTTAGTTCATTAGCTGTAATTTACTGCAAAAGATCATTCACATCGGTAGTTATGGACCGAGCTACCAGGCCGTTTGAATCAAGTGTCGTTTGCGCTCTGTCCCGGATTCGCATTGAAGTGAACGTCGTTCAGCGAAGAAATCAGTGTCCAGAAGAAACTATTATAGACTGCATAAGAAATTTATGTAACCCCACAAAATCCAGTTACAATTTACCACCGATGCCTCTTAACACTTTTACGTTCTCATCACTCAAAAATCATTTAAAATATAAATTACCTTGATGATTAGGTTCTGGAGAAGTTGAAGTCATAATATGAAGGAACAGGACACGTCAGTGACAACCTTTGAGGTTTAAAGTATTGTCTAGTTATTTGAGACCAAAATATGCCAAATCTTTAAGAAAGTGTTTAAATAGAACTAA
This sequence comes from Ophioderma brevispina, assembly GCA_023653785.1. NCBI lineage: Eukaryota > Metazoa > Echinodermata > Ophiuroidea > Amphilepidida > Ophiodermatidae > Ophioderma > Ophioderma brevispina. Next base: position 1,503 of record JAMKCH010008655.1, read on the forward strand.
CCATTATCACTGACTTTTTTCACCTTTGAAGGATACCAATATTTCCCCTAAACATTGAACAAATACCCCTTATCATCGTTTTGGGGAGTCATTTGCTGAGTTGGCCACGGTTTGTATTTAATGGAATCCGTTGGATGGTGGATAGGGGTAAACAAACTGGCTACTTGATCAAAAGAATGTAGACTCGCGTCTTTCTTACTGATCGATTGGAATATCTTTGCCAGCAAATTAAAAATAAGAAATTGGCTTTCCGATGACACAACATATGTTAGATACTATGTTATTTTAAAAATCCAAATGGCGGAGGCTACAATCGGCGTCCGTTCTTTTTTGACTCACCCTGTTTTGTATAGGTGACCATTGGAGAAAGGTTACAATTCCTGATGTATCGTCTTCGGGTGTATTACATAGTGGAACGCTGTTGAATTTTATCATTTTTACGATAGTAAGGGAAAGAGTAATAAATACAAATCTTCAAACATGCCAAGTGCAGAACATTGCAAGCACTCATTAAATTAATATCTTAATTAGAAATTCATTACAACAAGCTTCCACGGAATCCTCCATAGAAACTGGAATGTTGAAAATGCACGCTCTACAGCACACAAAATTGGTATGGGAAAATGCACGTGAATCGACTTTGTGAAGTCATTGCTCCCAATAGAAGCCTGTTTTGGATATAGTATCTGCACAGAATGTAAAAATTACATTGTATCTTCTATAAATACCCAAAGTATTAGCTTTTGTTAAAAAAATTTCATGTGTAGTACATGCGCTTCAAAAAAGGGTTATTTACTTTTGATCCGGCTTCCTACAGGGCCGGCATGGAGGGCCTATTTAATAAGCATGGTATCTTCGTTCACTAAAGTATCTGGTCAGGTAGTTGCATTAAACCCTCCTTCTGAATTCGATCCAAGTTTTAAAAACAATCGAACAGTTTTACTATAGGTACCTTTGCAATATTCATAAAAATGTTTAAAAACCCCACCGGTCCAGCTAATAACCTCATGCTTATGCATTACGCCTGTTTTATGATTGGCTCATGGTCATTGTTTACGCGAAACCTATCAACAAAACATGTTGAACGCATCCATTTACATTTAAGGGGTTATATACCGGTACCTTTGAGGTGTTTGCAGAACTTTGAAATGTTACTATTCACTGCATCAGTGGAATGTCTGTTAGACTCAAATCATCATTCGTTTTGATTACCCAACTTTTTACCGATTTGTTTTCTTTCTTTTTATCTAAACAGCATTGGTATTGCTTTTTTTACAGCTGCTTTGGTCCTTTTAACTTTGTGTAAGCTATTATAATTGGGGGAAAATACGGTTATAGGCCCCATCCCCTTGCTTATTTCTTTCCTTTCCTTTACCATGCTTAGGTTTTTTTGTACTCCCAAAAGAATATTTAGATACAGTTCGAGTTTACGAGTGCCCCTGACTTTATAATGTATACTTTTGATTGCCTTTTCTTTTCTTTTTGAATCTTGCCTTAATGGTAACCTTGTTTGATTTTAATTATAATTTAATGTTGTATTTGTTTTTATAGGTCTTATTGGAAAGGTTTGTAACTAAATTGAGACAACGAAAACAAGAAAAACCATTTCCCGGTGCTCGTCCCATAGTTTTGTATTTTTAATGATTTGTTTTAAAAATGTAAAAGGTCCTTAGTTTGTTGTATGAATTAAAAAAGAAGACAGTAGAATGTTTCCTCTTTGCGATCTTGAGCGTGCCATTTGACGAACACAAATCCGAATCAATAAACCAGTTAAAAATTACATTGTCTTGAATATTCAATACGGACATAATCAATTAAAATTATTCATACCAATGTGCCAACTTTAATCAAACACAATTCCACCTGTTGCAGAGCAGGAAAACAGATTTCATTGTGAGGAATTGCTAAGAGTAGTCCCTTATTGCCATAGATTGTACCCGAAATCTAAAGTAGTTAGGTTGAAAACCCTTTTCATTACACATCGGATTAGCTATTACTGATTTCAGGAAATCTTTTCTTGGGTTAAAAACAAGGAGGACAATAGCTCCTTATTTAGAGAACTTCGGGCGTGCGTGATGAACAAATCGACATCAATATAAACTTATAAAGAAGGGATAGGGCTCTATAAAAAAAAGGCTGCTTGACGGGTTTTAGAGAGATGCAATATTTCCCTGGAAGTACTTTGCCCCTTGTGGGCAGTATTTGACACATACGACTACACGAATATCTTTTTTTCTTCAGAGAAAGGTGATTTCCTACATTCCAGTGAAGTAGTAGCTTTATGAATCTTACTCGCCCAAAACTTCAAATGGACTTTGCAGGCATTTGCTTTGTCAAGATCTGTTTGCCTGTTTGCTTCCCAATCAAATCCATAGTCGCCTTTTCTGCAATATTATGAAAACAAAACGGGGCTTGCGCAAAATCGGCTAGTCTTCTGAATACTAGTTATTTATTTCGTGAACAACACAATGTTTATAAGCATATTACTATCATCCACCCATTTGTTAAACAAATGTAATGGTACGGCCCAAAACTACGTCCACGTGCTGACTAATAAACAACAACATGTCACAGTAAAACGTCGAAAAACTACCAAAACGATGCTTAAACGTACCTCAACAACAAATGCTGTATTGGGATTCCATTTGAGCTTTATACCCGTTTTCTCAATGTTCTGGGAAATCGTTACTTTACTGAAATTAATGGCTGCTACCAGCTGATGCTCTCCTCGGTTGAGTAGTATTTTGCATGATGGGCCTTGCTACATGTTACCTGCACCGCTAGGGTTTTTGTTTTTTACGGCGGTGCGAAAAGTATTTTCCCAGGTGTGTCTGTGGGGACCAGATGCGAAAGATATTATCTAAATGGTTACTGCGCGAGAGACTAACGTTAACAGTGTATAGCGAATGTGTTGTAAATGAAAACTTAAGCTCAAGTATCTCGGAAAACGAAGGGATTATATGGAGGTTTTTACATCAGAGGGTATCGTTATATGTTTTGTTTTGAATATGTGTCGTAGTTGGGTCTGAAACTATCGAAACTAGCGAGAAAATTGAACGTTTTTGTCGGGGGTACTGCGGTGCTCGGCAGAACACGGAAAAGTGAAAAGAAATCCTACGGGTACATCCATTTTCCCATAATGGCCTTTTCGATATTTTTCCAGTTTTGAGAATTGTAAAACACTGGTTTCAATTTATTTACGCAACTTTTTTTTTTTTTTCAATTTAGCAAAGAATAGTATCTACCGGACCGGCAGTTAGATTCGGGCGTGCGTAGTGTTTCCTTCGTCGTGCGTTTAGTGTTTACCTGGAATTCCCCCTCCGCCCCTGGGGCTGGAGGTCACTTCGTGTGATCACGTAATGTTTATGCATACTCATTCATCGCCAGAGGCTCGCCGGCGCGCGGTAATTGGCTGAGAGTAAATTGTAATGACCTGTGTATGACCTCATCCTAAATTATGGTGTCATGCTGGCGTGGAGCTTTTTGTATTCTTTTGCAATTTTGAAGTATGTGCATAACGCGACTTTGGTTGTTGTATTACATAGTGACAGATGGTTGAACCCTCTGTGTCAAGATATATATAAGTGATTCCAACCAGGCTTTTGAAATACATTTGTTATGACTATTCTCATCTTAATTTATAACTGACACAAGCAAAAATATGTAAATTAATTATAAATGTCGATAATTGTCGAAATTTATTTATATTGACAGTCAAAAGCGTGAAGCGCGGCCAATCCACCAACATCCGTTCATTATGTAATAAACCAAAGTTAGCAGATTCGCGCCGACCCGGCTGTTGGTTTGACGGACTGTCAGAAAACGCCGATCGTCTGTTTTCCATAATGACGGATGCTGAATTAACGCTTTAGTATAGGAAAAATTTACACAGCCGTCACTATGTCATGAAGAGTAATTGCCCGATTTGCGTAGTTGGGGGTGTGACGGATATGATGTTAATTTTCAATGTATTACATCCATTTTATCAAGTAAGAATTCAGGAATATTAGCTAAAACTAAATTTCAAGTTGGTAATTTCGTTTCTTATCGGTTGATTGTTTGAATCGTATGTGGGGGAGTGCTGCTACGGACCTAGAGAACTGCATAATTGCGAGAGCAGCCAATGTCTTTCTTTTAATGGGGTGGTGCAGGAGCAGAGCCCTTCTGGGGGTCCAGGGGGCGAGCCCCCGGAAGCTCTTGGCTTCAGCTATTCAGAAACTTCAAGATTACAACTTTTAGGGGTTTAAATGGTAACCAATCAAGAGAAAGATGGTTTCTAACTTTTGCTCACTGATTACGGGCCAGTAAAGCTTGGAACCGCCGAAGGGGAAGGAAACTATACACAATTATAGCTAGCGCCAATGTCTGTAACGGATGCGGTGCATGAGCAGAGCCCTGCCGGAGTCCAGGGGGCGGAGCACCCGGAAGCTCTTGGATTTTAGCGTTAATAAGGTATTTTTGAAGGGTGTTTAATGTATAGTATTACTTCAAATGACAGCAGTTAGATCCCCTTCCTATCAGGGTTATCGTGTGTAGGGAATCGATCCCTACCCAATTTTTTTCTGGACCAATGAAAACGTCCTCTTGTACGGTACTCAAATTTATTTTGCACATTTGATCACAAGTACGGTGTTGGCACATTCAACAATTCATGATTACCGTTGGTTAGGCTTGGAACAAAACTAATTGGCTCGAGGGGAGGGAAGCCAAATATTTGTGATATTGGATTTATCTAAGTCTGGAGTTCATCTCATGCGTTCTGATGTCGTCTCATTTTGTTCATTCTTACTTCCCCTTTCTCTTCTTTCTTTTATCTTCTCTTCCCTCTTTCTTGTCTATGTCTCTTTCCTTCTCGCCTTTCCTTTTCCTTTTTCTCTTTTGAGGATCGCGGGGGGGTTGTTCCACCCCCAAAAAAACCCCCCCCCACCCCAGGCGACGGGCCTTGACCCAGCCCTGTTTCATATAAACGAACTAACAACATTGGGGAGAATGGTATTCATATTTTAAGAAAGGGTGCGAAGATTAAAGTATAGGCTAATTGATGTAAATTTGGCATTGTTACACACGGGCTCTATGTAACAACTCCTTATACCATACCCCCATTAAAGCCTCAGAATAGGGAAAAATTCGCCCGAACGTTTTATTATTTATTATTAATCTTATTATTTGTTTAGTATTATTTAAATAAATGGATGTTGTGGCTTTAAGTACTTCATGGGGCGTTACATTTGCTAAAAATTGCTTGATTAAGATTGTGCATGATATAATATTTTGTTATCAGACAAGTCAATTAAGGGGTGTAGGTTCCATAGTCTTGGGTTTTCTGAATGTTTACACTTATTAAAAGCCACCGCTTCGAAATCAAATTTACATTAAGATGCTGATATAAATGCCTCCATTTGTTTTAAAATTTTTGACATTCTCACCAGAGCTATGAAGATCTCAATCCTTGCCACAGCTTCCAGTTTAGCCTTTCATTCCCCAATGTATTTAGAAAATACACCCTGTTTTTGGGTATGATATATGATACCAGATCACACAAGGTCAGTTTATGTCAAGTATGCACAGTACAACCCAATGAACTGTGTCCTTGGTGGTGAGCATATTGTAACTCAAAAGTGGTCTAAATTTTGTTATCTCTTTTATATAAGAGAGTAACTTATTTAACTAAAAAAAATAACTAGCCAAAGCAAATAATTTTTAAAAATCGTGAATTAGTTGTTTTGGTTTTATTACTTTTATTGTACTTATTGACTGGATAATGAGAAGGACTGCCCGAAATGTGAAGCCGCGTGTAGAAGTAGAAGTAATTATAGCCGCCGTACTCCACAGTCCGCTACAACGGTAAAGAATATGGCACTCGTTGACTCTTCACGCAACATTGGTTTCACGCTTTATTCGGGTGCGTCTATGGAGCCCGGACTGTGGCCCCCGGCGGACTATAATCGCGTTCACACCGGAATAGGTGGCGGATTTTACATCAAAGTTGGATGACCTTGGATTTTGGCAGATGGCAACAATAACAAAACAACAAAAACTACAGATTATATGGCACGCACATAATAAAAAATGTAAAGAAGTAAAATAGCAAAATCAGGTGGTGGACACGATTGGCAAAAGGAAGAAATGCATAAAACAGCTCAACGACCATAGAACAGTAACAAATCAAGAGAACAACAAAACTCAAGCTGTAACATCCGTTAGTGTTCTCAGGCTACTGGTATGGAGCTGAAACTAGGAGATGACAAATCTCAATTATCCAAAATATGTTTTTAAGGAACGTAATAAAATAAACTGCAAATCATGTAGCAATGAAGAGCTGCTAATCAGGACTGGAACGGAACAACTGAGCACTTACAATAATGAAAAGGGAATTGAAGTTCTATTGGAGTTCCTTTAGAAAGGAACCCCCAAGCGTCTGCACACAACCTTGCCTGGGGCACCAGAGGGGAAAATGAAACGTGGTAGAGCAAAAACAACAGTTGAGATTGTTTGTTTTGCGACGCACTGTTTTAGAATGGAAGAAATCGTGGTGGATGAAGTCATGGGCAAAATTTAGAGTTGCAGCAGCATGTGGGAGAGGATGGAGACATTCGGTGGAGGCCCTATTTGTCACTAGGCATGCGGAGGATAGTTAACTGGAACCGTTAACTTATTGTGCAAACGGGTAACATAATAAACAAGAGTTAATGACGGCCACCTAAAATGCTTAATTCCAAGTTTGAGATGAATCTGATTTCTCGTTTTGATGTAGTAATATTTTTTGATGGACTAACGACGGCCCCTAAAAAATGCTTAATTCCCAAAGTTTGAGATTGTTCGTATTGAGGTAGTAAATATTTACGCATAGTATAACAGTGCCGGATTCAGATTTTATTACACAGTTGTGATTTCTAAATTGAGGACATCGGTTTGACCTTAGCTTTCACACATCAGTATCAGTGGCAAGCATTATGTATTGTGCAAAACGCGATTGTTAGAAAATTGAAAGCGCCATCCTCGGGAATCTTGTACGGAGTCAGGTAGGCGTACGTACGATTGGACGTTTTAACCTGGAAACTGCCTGCGATAGACTTATGTGAGTATTTATGGGACCCATGGCTTAACGTCCCCTCCGCAAAGGACGAGTTTGTTTTCCATTGTCATTTTGCCAATTACAAATTAAACAACTCACGAAAGGATCCCACTAATATAATAAGATATTGATTTTGGACAGCTGAGGTAGCACGGTAGGCTGTTTTTGCGAGCCAGCCAGTGGCTGAAAATGTTATGGCATTAAAATAAGATTCTCTGATCCTAACTCCGTTACGTTGGTGTGCGTGTGATGTATTGTTGCCTTGCATCTATTGGCAGACTTGCAAATCTTTACGTGGATTTTTGGGTTTCTACCGGAAATCATTTTTTAACCGAAATTCCTATCCCACATGCGCCAACGAGGTACGAGTAGATATGCATCACTCCATGCCCGCTCGCGGTTTAGTTGCGCCTCCTTTAAACTACGCGCACATTTTGTGGCGTTGTTGGTTAAATTCGGTCAAGATTCAAATCCGTCGAAATCCACGTATTGAATATCTGGTGCAAAGCAGCCGCACCGAGACTCACCGAATACTATATAGTTCCTAGTAGTGTGGAGAAAGGTTGCAGTCACCAATCCTGGTACCAATTATGGCGAATTTCTGATAAGCTGGTAGGTAGCTAGTGCTAAGTTCTTGGCAAACAAGGAACATTTACATCAGTCCTTATTTGGCTTTGAGCGTTTAAATAAAAGGGCAGAGGATTGCCTTGTATATCCTCTTCTCCGCCCCCCAATGTCCAATTTGAATTTACTAAGGTAAATAGGGGCCAACTGATGAGATGCTTTATACAAAAGTGTCCACGCGGATCGCCTCAAGTCGTCTTTCTTGCAACTTTCACTATTAAAGATACACTGCTATCACCGATGTAATCATTACATTAATCTCACTGTCCAGTTCAGGACCGCTTCAAAGGCATTAATATAAACTTGTTTGTATGGGATCCTAATACACTGGAACAATATTCTAACGGGAGTTTGACAATAATTCTGTATGCAGTAGCTTTGACACTTTGGTTATGAATGCAGCTTTCATGGAGCTGAAAATAACGATGGCTCGAACGGTCATACCCTGGAGATTTATGTAAAAAAATGATGGTTGCTTCAAAGGGTGGTTCCATGTCTCGCTTGCATAACAATGGCCGTAAGTTTCAGGGTCCTGATCTCCTATCGTAGATTGCAGTATTTCTTCGTCACTTGATTATTGGTAAGTGAGTGGGTGAAATTCTTTTCAGTGAATTAGGGTTGAAATTAAAAAAAGTCCAAAATTAAACAAAAAATTGAAAGAATTGTTGCTGTAGTGTTAAAGCAATTATTGTAATGATGAAGATATCACTGTTAAAATGATCGTAGAAAGTGTCATTTTAAATGTGGGGCACCTTTCCAGTTGTTTTCGATCTTGCGTTTTTGTGAGAATGAGCAAAATGAGTGTTGCACAAAATGTTTTCTGGGCAATATTAACCTGCGATGCAGATCTTGATGATGCAATTTCGACATCATTGAGCATTTTTGTGTGGAGGAGGGGGAATTGACAGGGGCAAGAATTAACAGGGCAAATTTTGTAAATGTTTTACACGGGGTACACGGGGTTAAAAGTGTATAGACATGTTCATCTGGCTCGTAAGGATTAAGAAAGGATATAGTTTCCTATATCTACACAATTTTTGTGTTTGTACAACATGCCAAAAACTGTGTCAAAGGTCATCATGGCAGTAAACATTTATAATGATCCTATTAGTTTCAAATTGAATTTCAAAATTGTTCTATGGGAATGTTAAATAGGAATATACATTAACTTTATGTTAATCACCTAACGATATCTATGCATGCCAAGTGCTGGTCCCCCTTAGACCCGTGACCTTAACACTATTCGCTGGTTCATGTTGCCACGAAACATCAAAATATTTCGTGTAGACTCTTTTGTACACTGTTAAAAAAATTGTTCCGTACCTTTACGGAAATTTACTGGCACTATTATTTCCAGTCATTTTAGGGTAAATTTACAGAAATTTCTGTCAATTAACGGAACTTTGACAGTAATTTTACAGAAATTTGTCTCATATTAGGGAAAAAAATATGTATTTTGAACATAAGTTTTTTCCGTAATAAAATTACGGAACCAAAAAAAAGTCCGGAAATATTGCTGCCAGAAATTTTGAAATATTTCGTAATTAACATTTTTATCTATTTTTAAAAAAGCTAAAAAATTTTTAATTTTTTATTGTTTTCCTAACGGAATTTTTCCGTAAATTTACGGAAAACTTTTTCCTTAATTTAGGAAATTTTTTAACAGTGTCAGGTCATATGCATGGTCTATCGTTCTACCGCTGTACTACTTTGCAGCACAGTGTCCCATCAGAAGGTGTTTTATAGTCAATCCCACAATGCACCAGTTTTGGAATTCACTTCAATAGGGTCATGTGATCTCTCCAAAATCTTATTCTTAAAGGTGGTTGTTCCGAATTTATGTGTATTGTGTTCTCTCTTTATATGAGACCTGACACATGCACATAACCCCATCAAGTACCGTGGAACAACTTGGCGGTTTTGATGGTAGATCAATAATTCATGTTGCAGAGCCCTATCAATCGTGCTAAAATGTGGTTACCACTACAACGGCGGTTTTTTGTTTTATACTGTGGGAATGAAATGGATTCAGGGCTCAAATTTCAGGACGACAATGGAGAAACAGTCCGGCCTTTCATCTGATATCAAAAATCGATACTACTTCCTGGTAAATCAGGGGGGTCCCAAAGACGATCGAACACGCCCCTTTAACACATAAAAATCCTGACTTTAACACTCATTTTAGCCACAAAGCTTAGTACTGAGGGAATTTTTGAGCATGATTATGAAATATCTGTGGTTCAAGATGATATAAAATGTTCATTTTTTCTAAGTCGATGGATGACCCTGTGGATCACAACAGGTGTGGTACCTCTGCTGAATATTGTGATATCAATTACAACTTGTTTGGTTTATTTAAATCATTTTTATTATTTATACCATTTAGAGGACCGAGCCCTCAGAGGTACATACGCCATAGTGACTCACCATTCTATTTGGTTAGGTTATACCTCGTAACTGACGCAGGATCAGGACGGGTTGGGACAGTCAGGAAATACCATCCGACTCTTTTCAACTGACTGAAATCGTCCTAGAGATGAGGTGACATCAATGTTACAAACATAAGTTAGCACCTGGTCTACTTACATGTTAAGCCAAAGAGGTTCTATATAAGATTAGAGGCAAAACGTTACGTAATCTTTAGAAAATCACCGTCTCGCATGTTTTTGCCGACCACAAGAAAACAAGAGTACCACCAATAGAAAGCATGGCTCCTCCGCTTCTTCCACATACTTTGGGTTGCCGCTTTGCATATACACTAATCGGTAGTGGATACAAATGAATGTAGTGTTAGAGGTGCCAGGTGAATAATGTGTACCTGGATCCTTGATGCTCAGAGTACTCTTTTTTCTCAATAATCAATGCGCTCTTAGGTGGAACGATGTATTCATTGAGGCGTTTATTTAAATCAAGACACTGATGTTCATTGCATTCGTTGTGTGGCCATGGTAGGACCAAATTTAACCACCAATAGCACCCAACATCCAACAACTGATATTTTGGGCGGATTGTTTGTATCGAATTGACATTATGTGTGGTTATACAAGCACCCAAACTGATAATTTATTCGTGCAAATTCAAATGTCGCGCCCAGCACGGACGACTGTTTTTTTGAATGCTTTTACCCCTTGTTAGAGTTGGCGAAGAATATGCCATACAGTACAGCATTCAAAGCCCTTATCACGCCTGATTGAGCGCGATTTTTAAAGGCACAAGCCCTGCATGTGCTTGCGCATACTGCCTGGCAGTGCTTTGTTTGTTGACTCCGGGTTGACGTCACTTTCACCTCATCTATACAAATTATTCCAGAATTTTATTACCTGATTAGATCCCGGCAAGTGGGCCCTACCCGGGCTTTGTATTGGAATGTAATGTGTGAGAAAATATTTTAACATTTCGACTGGACTAAACGTAAACAGAGTTTCACGAACACATAGCGAGTATCAAATAATGAAATTTTACAGAATACATTTCTGTGTTTATAAAGTCTTCTTCCCGGTAAAAACATGATTGTACACAGCCAAAAAACTACCAAATTAATTTCAACTTAAACCTCTTAGTCCCATGTCTGAATACCATATCGCGTTAAAATCTAGTCATATAGTTTACCCTGTAAGAACGATTACCGTTGATTGAATATCAAGTGCCGTATTGTTGAAACTTTCAGGGTGAACGACACTTTTTAAGTTGATGTACATCCACCCTTTTATCAGCAGACTAAATTGATACCATCAACCAAATAGCAATTTTGTGTTATGGACTATAACCTCAATGGCTTCGCAATGGGGAAAATTTATTTATCTAAAATGTTATCAGTCACACAATTATAGCTTTTTTGATTAACAAAGACGGACCTGTGATTCATAAAGCAGTCTGGCCTGTTAGATTGAAGGCGATTGAAATTCTCTATGGTGTAGTAAAGACATTTTCTTAAAATGATAACTATCAATAGTGTGATATAACATCTAATAAATAACCAGGAAACCCAAAAGAAAGTGAAAATGCGTTGTCACTTTATTGTGATAGAAAGTTATTTTCGGACCTAAAAAAATTGAAACAGAACCATTTCTGTAATATATCAACGTTTAGAAAATCAACACCTGTGGAACCATGTAAAAAATAAATGATTAGTTCAATATTAAAACGGGATTCCTAATTTAAGCATACCAAGTTGTCATTTAGTCATGAAGATCAAAAATGCACAGTCTATACACCTCATCAGTTTCAGGATTACAGGCTCATAAAAATTCTAGGTCATCCTAGATAATTTTGAGTTGGGCCCCCCCAAAACTTCCGATTTTGATGAACAGTCTCAGGTTGTTTGTCAGGTCATAATTATGTAACAACAAAAATGTTTAGTTACCCTTATTTGCATACATTTTAAGTATGTAAATTTCATGATAAGGATTTAATGCCCCATAGGATGTGTAGAGCATGGTTTAATTTATGCCGTCCAATTATGAAACCAAATTGATGGACAATGAGTGCAAGTATTATGTTTTCTATGGCGCTATGCGACTACATTAAGAATTTGAAATTTTTCTTGAAAGATTCGGAATTAATTATTGTATAGCTATAAACGTGCATGAAAAAACACAAAATGCATAATTCGACTTTCTAGTGGTGGGGAAAAATATAGAATTTGTGAAGAATGAGGTAGATTCAGATATGAACGATTTTACATATTTTAGTCCTTATTGCTTTGGAAATTACCTATAATGAATGTGTTTTATTTCGATGCAAATGTATCACTGTCAAATGTATCATACATCATAAATTACCGTATACTTCTTAAAGGGAGGTGCTGAGGTGATTCAAATAATGACCATTTGAGCTTACTTCTAAATACCTTTTATACCCCGTGCTATAGCCAATAATTAATAGGGGAAGTATCACAGTACCGTATACGAATCCAAAACCCTTTCATCTTCATGGTTAAATTATACCTATTCCCTTTGAAAATTTCTGACTTGTTATCAATATGATTTTTTCCAATGAGATGTTTCTCGATTGTCACTCGGAGAAATTCTGTCTCAGTTACTCTCGTCGTCTAAAATTATATTCCATTTTTCACAATATTTATAGTAAGTACTTTTACGATTTGTACCAAGATCAAAGTTTGATGCAAGAAACATCATTGTGTCCCAGAAAAATTTACCCTACATAGCGCCCCAATTTCCATGTGTTGTATTAACATTTAGGCAAGTATGTTTACATATTTGCAAAGTATACATCATTAGTTTTTTCAAAATAGAAACCCCATTTGAGTTCAGTCTCCATTCACTGGTTGGTCCATTTCATTAAAACCATTGTTTTGTCACTTGTAACATGGATAGGTAATCTTTGCACTCACTTCAAGAGCTTAAACATGAATTTTGCGTAAGTTTGGTAAGCATCATGATCATCATAGAATGTATGGTGATCCTCAATTGCGTTTTTAGTGTATTACGTTCGAACATAATTTTGCTTTATGCTTTTTGCATGTCACAATTTGTATTAATCTAATTTTTAACAAGTTAAGAGCTTGAATAGTCATTACCCAAACATTATTTAGGGGACATGTGGCTAAACAGCCTAACTATGTAAGCGAAAAAAAAACAGCAATTTTTCATTTTAATTGACCACAACTCAGTCAAAATTAAATGGGAGTTGCTGTTTTTAATGCGATGAAATTTACTTTCAAATATGTACAAATAATCTGCATAAATGTTTAATAAAGACCTGAAATTGGGGCGCTTTTAGGGTAAGTGTTTTTTTACACTCTGTATAGTTTTAAAAGGGACCATAAAAATTGAACTTGAAATACTCCTTCTTTTACAGTATGATTACATCATTGTTTTTCTGTTATGCAATTAATCAGTGAACCATTTTAAAACGCAGGGCCGACCTCAAAATCCATATTTGTTCATTTTATAAATCAAATGTTATGATCTATTTTATCACCCAATTCCAATATTGCCATAAAGGTAGACTGGTTGTATTGAAAAACCATATTGTTTTAATTGGCATTTAATACATTGGATTTGTTTGATATAGACAAAACACCAGTCGTTCGCTATCTTTTTAAACAAGGCAACACACGAAACTGGTCGTAATAAGACAATACTCGGGCTTTTTTTTGTAAATAAGATTGCTTTTGCAATTTCAAACTCGTTTTGGAGCCAATGCCTGTAGTGATAGAATGTTCTAACAGACATATTGTCCCATGACCACGCGCTTATAATTTTGTGTTCATCAACAATAATGAGTTTCATATACATACTATTCGTTAATGGCGTTTTTAAGGCAAATACGAACGTGTAGTAATTGACTAGATTCTATAAAAATGGAACCAAAACCAACAAGTCCGCCAAAAAATCAATAAAAATGTTAATCGGTATACCATGTTCTTTATTAGTACTTTGATATGATAACTACATTATTTTACGGAATTGCTTTCAGGCGATTATTATGCGTGAGAGTAACGGCTTCGATTCCAATAGGCCATGTGCAGATGTGCCTTATTTAGGGAGAATAGGAACTTCTGACTTTGATACAAGTAATACACAACTTGAACAGCTGCACTTTATATTTAATGTGCGAAATGATTAATTATGGATTGTATGTGATTGATTACTAGATCTATAAATGTATGAAAATAAGGGTTTTGAGGTGCGTATTAGTCGTAAAAATTAAAGTAACGAGGCCGACAACATGATGCACACCAATAAGCCTAGTCCATTTTTCCAGTGGATATTTGAGGATTTTCACTATTCCCTCTAGCCTTTCATCACGGCTTCACTCTTTTTAGATTGCTACAATTCCGAGTCAGCGCCCGAGTGAACTATAGCGCCCTCTCTTCGGGAACTTCAAATCAATGTCTTTTCGCAAATCTTTTGTTTTTCTTTTATCAGTGGTAAATCATCTGTAACTATCATGGGAACTGATTGGACAATGAAGATGATATCGATGGAATTATATACATTGAAGGCGCCGTGTGTATGCATTGAGGTCAACCAAATATGATACATCGGGCGTTCGCATTGTGGTTAAAAAGGGTTTGGTTGACCGAAGTGTTTGCATAAGTGACCTTTTAGTACGTGCATTTCCCCAATACGATGACGACATATTAAATACGTTACTTTGATATGGGATATTCATCCCAGCTTTGATTGACGCATTATGCTTATAGACGAATCCGACGGGGAAGCCTCGAAATGACACCCTCTACGTCGCCGCCATTACTGGGGGCATCCTGGCCACCAAACACACAGTACACACACGCCGCATATTGCCTTTTACGAGCTTAACGAACGAAATAATAAGAATTTACAATACCTTTTTTGCAATTTTTAACAATTTTCACCGTTTATTTCCATGGATTTATAGAAGGATGATGTCAGGGACTGGCCTAAACTGGAATTCCAGGGCAAGTGTCTTACTGTTGTTGTAAAAATTGAAGGTTATCTCGCCCACTTTGCGTGACTGAGAAATGAACGCTTATGGTTTACGTGTTAAAAGTTGGTAATAACAGCCGCGTGAGAAAAATCATTTTTCGTAAAATTCAAACATCCAGACAAAAATAAAGTAACAACAGAATGTTGATATTCCGTGTACGTGAAAAATTGAATAGTTCCCAAAGACCGATCGTATTTGCTGAAAAACGTGACATCTTCCGATGCGGGTTGTTGATGTTTTAGAAAGGACGCTTCCGTGTCCATGTGATCGATTTCGGAGATGTGAACAAAATAAGTCTCATTTTGCATGGAATGTGCTACGCCTGGACCGGCGAGTTACAGTGTGGTATTTAGACTGAAATGGATACGATGATTGTTTTGGTTTTTGCTGTACATGTAGTGATGTACGGGTACGTGACATGTGGAACTAAATTTAACCATGTTTTGAAATGGAATTTTGTGAAAACAACAATCGTATTTAAAGCAAACTAAATGAAAATAATGAAAATAATAAAAATAAAATTAGAAGCTTGGCAGATTCGGTGGTTTTTCCATTCGGGAACCGATGCATCTGGTACGGCTGCAGACATTCACATTTTTCATGTGTCATTGGCCGCTTGGCGAGTGAATTTCACACGCAATTCGTTTCCATTTTTGTAACTTTTAATCGCTATTTGTGCAGCCAAGAAATTTACATTTTTTTCCTGAGCCGCCCATGATGATATACAAATGGATAACAGTGAAATAGTGTTGATTTTTGCCGTCAGAACTGATCAAAATTATCGCTTCTTTGTGGTAACACGTACAACGTAGACGCGGTGTATAACGAGAAATGCAAAAGATGCCCCCCAGTCATGGCGGATGGTAAGTGCGCCGCCCACGGCGTAGGGGCGATCACACTGTCGCCGTCGGATTCGTGTATACCAAAGAATGTCTATTTGCACATAGACGGCATCGGGCTTCGCCCTCGACACACGGGGATCCTGTCATGGTCGGTGGATAAACAAAGATACTGGTATCCACCGTTGACATGGTGCAAAATGCACGCAATACGCAATATTAGCCCTTTCAGCCAGAGAATTCTCAATTTCCATGGTCAGTTCATAACTTTTATTTACCAATGCATTTACAATCAAACCCCCTGTTTTGTAACAAGTTTCATGTTACTCAGAACACATTAGGTCAGTTAGTGGTCATTCATTAAGTTACAAAAGTTCACTGAACTCTGCCCTTTGCAGCCCATAACGTTTGGGCGTCCAGAAGGGCATAGCTGAGGCCTCTCTGAGTGTCTCTCTCAGTAATCATGACTTCGCATTAATATTGACAATAATATACGTCATAGTGCATATACTTATGTGCACCCCACCCCCAAACGGCGCACACACGAGGTAGTTTTTGACTACCAACCATGCTCCAGGAGTAGGTCTCCCTCACTAACCTCAAAGGGCAGCTATTGATTTTTCTGATCTTTTTGGACGAGGAATTTTCCCTTTAACCTGAAAAAATAATGAAAAATGTATACATTTTAAAGAAGCAGGAGTAACTAAGATTCGAACCCAAGAACGCTGTATCATGAGGATAGATACCTAACCACAAGACCAGCGAAGATTGTGGTTCCGGAATTGTGATTCTAATCCTTGATAATCTTTACGGAATAAATCGATACTGCTATTGTGATCAGCACCCAAAATAAGGAATAGCGCCGCTCTGGAACGATTGTCACAACACATGCTCCGGGAGAATAAGTCGTGGTCAAAATCTCACACCTGCACCCCAAACACACACACACACACTTACACACACTACTCTGCCTTTGTAGGCTTGGTAATGAATGTTTCCATTACAATAATGGTATATTTGTTTTGTTTCAATATCAATCCTCAGTCTTTAAGAAGGCATGTATCATACGACTCTCGAATATATCGTTTGACACCAATCAGAGACTACACCGAGTGGAAGATTTCACAATTGGACATTCATGAATACGAAATCTCGTATAGCAGAGAGCATTAAAAAAGCAGACGTCATGCACACTATATAAGTAGAGCAATTCATATTTACAGACCCATACTGCATGCATCACTTGGCGACTTTTTTGCATTGGCATAAATATCTCAAAGATTTTACTGAGTTCTAAAAATACTATAATAGCAGGGGCGGCTCCAGGGTAAAATCATAGGAGGGGCGAAACATTACACGATTAACTCATATAGGTAAAACATCCCTAATCTTTACGCAATATATGCCTGTTTTTCCTGAATTTGGAAACTCCCAGGGGGGCGGCTGCCCCACCCCCTGACGCCACCCCTGTATAATATAGTGCATCATTTTTATCCAAATTCACAGCAATTTTACAATATTTAAAGGTCATTGATTGCGATAAGTGATCTTATATAGGGATGCCCAAGCTTATACTAGAGTACACACTGCAAATGAGGACAAATACACTTTCCTTAAACTTAAGCACTGGTCATAAGCACTCTTTCAACAATTACCGGCCAATATCAATCCTTCCAACCTTATTCAAAATAACCAAAATTCTTGACAAATTAATTTATAATAAAATCATCGCGTTTATATATAAATATAAAATCCTCACTCCTGCCCAGTCTGGTTGTAGACCTAAATATTGTGGCAATCAATACACTTTATGATGAAATTACTACTGCCCTCGACCAAAAACTTCACACTGCTGGAATCTTTCGCAGCTCTTGAGACTTGATCATGGTATAAGATGTACTGTCAATACTTGGATTAACAAATTTCTGGATAACCGAAAACAATTCCTTGATTATGATTAACACCATTCGTGCACTGCTTCCATCCGATGCGGTGTACCTCAAGGCTCAATTCTAGGTCCTCTTTTATTTTGCTTTATGACCTTCCATAGTGCTCTCTTAATCTACAATTCATTAAGTTCGTTGATGAATAATATCTTATATTCCAATGAAGAATCTAAATTACTTAAATCAGCTTTAAATAAAGAATTAACTCATCTTTCTAATTGCTTTAAAATAGATAAACTTTCTCTAAACATTAAAAAGTTACAACTAAATTGTTTAGACATTTTAATTGATGATGATGATGATATGCCTTGGAAATCACACAATTCACATGTTAGTAAAATAGTTTCTAAATACAAGGGGATTATCAGAAAAGTTAAACCTTTTCTTCCTCTTGATTCACTTACTACCTTATATAATGCGCTTGTCGTTCACGAATTTCTGTGCCATTATTTGGGAAGATAAGAAATATTCTCATCTTCATGCAGAAAAAGATTATTCGGTTATGTTCAAATTTACTTTGGCTGGCCCATACCGACCCTCTTTTCTCCTCCATGAATACACTCAAAATTCATGACATCTATATCTTGCACACCGCCCAGTTTATGTACAAATACCACTATGACCTACTTCCTCCAAACATTTAGACGACATCCTTATGACACCCGATCATCTAAGAACCTCTACGTTAGACAGACAAACACTGAAAATACCATAGGATCCAAGGAGCCCTCTTTTTGAATTCATTGAATGACCGTCTTAAACAGTTCCATTCTTAGCTGTTTTTAATGCTCCTTAAAGGCACTATCAGTAGTGATTTCTTAAATCAGAAAATCGAAAAATATTATTAAAAAATCAGATTTTTCCATGTCTGTAACAGGTATAGGTCTCCTAACAGACCCTAAAATGAAACGACCAAAAGCAACCTAATAAGAACAAAATCGGATATTAGTCATTCCTGTCCGTACGAACAATTACGACAAAACGTAATTGAATGGAGATTCATATCTTCGAATACTTTTTCTATCAGTTTTTTTAGTTGGAAAAAGTAACTTATGAGAATTCTATAGACTTATCTTTCACTTAAAAAGCTATCCCCACAAATTTCAAATATTTTGACTCCTTTCGTGCGGATCACTGATCTAGAAATTCAGCAAGGTAGGATGGAACCAGTCCATGTACACCTTTGTAGACAATAAGATTTTAAATTGTTTATATTTACTGTACCTGTTCAATGAGTGAGATGGAAATAAACCCAAAACGTGAATTCTTTGGCTCAACCTGGTAATCTACACAGACCTTTCCTCAAGGAGACGTTAGAATTGACCAAAATTTGACAGCCAATTTCTAGACGGTCGTAAATCTAAAAGTTACATTTATTGCACCAATTCATCAACAAATATGGTATATGTAAATCAAAATAGAAGTGTTAGTTTTTTATTGACACATTTTAATGTATCTTTTAAAAGAAAATATGTTCTCACCATGCACGCTTCTGTGCATTAACAAAAATGGAGCCACAGAGCACCTGGGGACTGGAGTATGGTAATATTACTTAATAGGGATTTCCTTGAATTTGTAGAGCGTTTCTTATTGAATTGTTAAATATATGAAATAAATACTTTAAGGTATCAACTAACTTAAAGGGGGATGGCCCGATTTAAGACTATAAATTTATCATCTTGATAGAATGGACTTCACCCAAAAAACCCTATCTGTAAAGTTTCGCGTCGATATTTCAACCCGTTTTGAAGGGAGAGATTAAAACGTGATTTTATAATTCCCCGAGTACTGTGTAAAATTAATATTAATCGACCAAAATGGGGCATATTTTTGCTCATAATATCTAAGCCAAATATCCTTTAGCCCTAAGATTTCACAGTGTAAGTGAGAAAAACAGTAGCTTTCTTCTGATAAAAAAAAATACCACTTCCGGTAAAATCTGGGGTCCCTGGGGACGAGGCTATTAGCGATCGGACCATGGACCTTTAGTATTTCACCTCTCTTTTGAGGAGGAATAACCCGGAAAAGTTCGCAGACCTATAAAAAGGAAAGTTGTCTGAGCTGATCGTAATACGCAGTACACAGTATATAAACAGTAAGGTACGGAGTGAAATTGATTTTTACAAACCCAACGTTTGACTAACTTACCCCGCTAACTTACCGTCGTTCGAATAAACTGTACTTTTGAGCACAGCAGAAGTACTAGTTATTGTATTGTGTTGTCCTCTTCATAATTGCTTTTTGATCAATTTGGCTTACAGCTTTGCGTTTTTATTATTTTTTCAAGGTCGTGAGTACGTACACAGACAAATGGTAATTGTGTAATTTTCGAGTGGCTTAAAATACCAGAAACAAATTATGGATTGTCATGTCAAAAATAAAGTATATAAATAAGTACGTTAATATTATTGTTTTCATCCAATGAGCGCATAGTTTGAACACTTCCACATAATCATTTACTGAAATGTTGCTATGTTTAGTAGTCTTGCTTCCTTTAACATATTGCGCCTTGAACATATTGTGATGTGTATGACAAAATAAAAAATATTGGATATAGACGATCTATTATGTACCGCTAAAAGTATATAGATAGTCACGTATATGGCAAACGGGTCGAACCACAACCCCGATAAACTATGTTTATCAAGAAGTTTCTCTTTACGCAACATTAGTTTCACGCTTCATTCCGTTGTCGTCTATGGACCTGGACTATGGCTCCCGGTGGACTATAATTACTTTCACACCTGTGTCACGAACTGTGTCCTACCTATTGTGTTCTCCATTGTGTAATGAATGCATCACCTAAATAAACCAATGCAAGCAGTGTTGTTACCTATTGAACAATGGAATTGGGTAACATCATGAACGACCTTTAGAAAATCGGGCTTATGCTTATGCAGATGCGGTGATGCAGTGAGCGCGCCCAAGGCCAGCTGCTGTTCATGAATGTGACCGATATCGATCGAGTGGACTTTGAATTCATGTGGTCACATTTCTGAACACAGCTGGGCATGGGCGCGCTCATGCCCGGTATTGAATGGACTCTTGTTTGTCATTCAGATCATCTGAACATCTGGAGAATACAATACATGCACCTGGTTCACCTGCACGTTTAAGAAAATTTCTGCAGATGATTTTTCTGTGTTCTGTGCATTATTTGGTTGTTCTGATCTAGCCAGGTTAACCTTTTGATTTATGCAAGAGCTTCATAATGAGAATGTAAATGGATTCTAATAAAATTATGGAGTATTTAAAAACACATTACTCTCCAACAGCCTTTCCTCTTAAAGATGGTAATGATGATAATGGGCAACGTTATCAGTGACGAGCTATCAATTTGATAATTATGTAATCTCCATTAGTAATGTCGGCTAATAATTTTAAGGATAATGGTATTTGGTAATACATGCAATTATAATTACAAATTGTAGCGAGATTAAATACCACTTCATCCGTAAACGAAGTTTATAGCGATAATCATTCTTAGAAAGACAGTCCCCATCAATTTGATGTTTTTTTACTTACATTGGTCATTTCCATAACGCAAACGTTTAATGATAATGAAATTTTACACAAAATTGCTACACATACAAGGCCACGATCAAAACCAGGTCTTTGAAAACAAAAACGTTCTAAGGTTCTCAATGAATGTAAATAATTGCCGGAAATTATGGAATACCATTAAAGAATACATTTCTACTACCATTTCCTCTGCTAAATTTGATGCTGATAGTAATAACGATACAACGTATTACTTTAATGATTATTTTACCTTATTGGTAATTCTTAAGGCCATACATTTAATGTGTGTGGTCCCAAAACCAGGTCATATTTCGCAAGCATGTACCACCCAGTCCAAAAGAAATAAAAGCTAATGAAAATTAACTTCATTTCATTGTATTAATCATTTTATAGGTGTAGCGCTTTAGGAGAACATGGAAGAACAAAATGGACCGAGCAACAACAACAACAAATAAATACCTACAGAACTAGACCGCAAGTTTTATATGAACCAAAGAAACGTAAACTTGAATCACTTGAATATTCTTTCAAAAGTCCATTTACAAAATAATTAAGTTGATTTCAATTGGAGAGAATTTTAAATTAAAAGGGGCTTGCATTCTTTTCTTGTCAGTGACTTTACCATCACTTTTGAAAGCTGTAGCTCAGTGTTTAGCTCTAAAAAATAAGGCAATTTACAACTGAGGAAAGTTTTTTTTTATTACAGAAGAGTTAATAAATACCAAGTCCCATGACGGGTGCGTTGTTCAATGTTTGAGTATCAATCTTTGATATAATTGGTGATCGCCAGCAAAGTGCCAAAGTGGTGTTTCACCTTTTTTTCTCTAGATGGCGGCCATTTTGTCATTTCAGCTTTGTTTTCAACGCCATTTTTACCAGGTTCCAACAAGATAATGTAGTTAATAAATATCCTCAAACAATCTTGATATATCTACCCACATTTGAGAAATTCGCATTAGATTGGAGCACTTTGTATGTTTTAGTTTAGGGGACGTCCACCTCTGGCATTTATGTCAGTTTGGACGCCTCCTCTATGCATATTATCACTATAGTTGTTTTGGTTACAATAATTACGTATTGTTGGTATTGTTTTATATATGCTTTTTGATAATATGGGAAGTAAGTTAAAAGTTCAAAAGTTCAAGTTCTAAGTAATGTCTTGAATGTTTACGCTTCAAATTGACCGAAAACAAAACGTGCTTGTGTTGGACCATAATTTGACATTCGCAAGTCAGCATAAATGCTAATGCGATTTTCGATAGGTATCTATTAATAGAAGTAATACGACTCCAACGAGTGGGCCGTCGGACAATATTAAGAGCCAAGCTTTCGTCAGAAGTGGTTCTTACTTCATCGAGACTAATAAACGAAAGCTTGACACTTTAAATTGACCGATGGTATAATAGCAGCTTAGTTAATGTGTCCCCCCCCCCGAGAAACATTCTTTTTAAAAAATCAGAAATACTTTAAAAAAAAAAAAACATGTTCATAGGTTTCAAAAAATAGCAAAGTAATTAAGATTAAAAGTGAGACACTCGCATATTCGTTGAATATATAGGTTATACACCACTAACCTGGCTGCCGTAATAAGAAATCTGGGGTGGGTGGACTACTTTTTTGCATGGCATCTGAACAAAAATGCTTTAAAATGTCTGAAAATGCACTAGTTATATTAAGAAAATGATGAAATTTCATGATTGACATGGTAGACTGGTATGTTTTCTCAAACGAAGTGGCATTTGGACAGTGAATGAGGCAATATACTCCGCGCTCATCAATTTCACATCGATTTGCCCATTACTAGCTTTAATGACTATAGAGAATCTTGTGTTGCCGGTCTGATGTCGGGCAATTTTGGTGATTCGTAACTAAAAAATCTTCTGGTCATCAGATGTTCAAAATTTGGTTATTTGGTGATTTTAGGGGTAAATTTGCCACCAGCCCTTGCTTATTTCAAACCTTGGTTAATTGTTTTATTCGATTTTATCCTTCTATTTTACTTGTTTTTGTCTAAGTGCCAAAATAAACACCTTGTAAACCTTCAAAAGCCGATCACCTTCCGATAAAAATCGACCTCTTCTTCCATACGTTTTCGTCGTTCTTTTTCTAATGGTTCTGTTTTCCCCCATCCATTCTGCCCTCCTTATTATCTCCCAACATGAAGAGAGCACTGTATTTCTCTTCTATTACATGTCCTGTAATGGGATAATTACATCGTTACAATCAAGTCATGCTACATCAACACTTCAGTACAACAGATACCCCTTGCGTCTTGAGTGTTTGCGGTGTCCAGGAGCCGAAGGCTTTGAAATTTCATAGTATGTGAAATGTCAACCAGCAAGTAGTTCAGAGAGTACGGCGGTCCGGTAAGTACGTAATCCTGTTTTTAAAATTTAAAAAAAATGGTGTAAATTGAAACCAGTGTTTGAAAATTCTCAAGACTGGAAAAATATCGAAAGGCATTGTGGTGAAAATGGATGCGATCGTAGCGATTGCGTTTCACTTTTCGTGTTCGTGAGCACCAAAGTACCCGACAAAAATGTTCAATTTTCTCGCTAGGTTCTATAGGTTCAGACCCAATTACGATACATGTTCAAAACAAAACAAAGTAACGGACCCTCTGATGCAAAAACATCCATAGAACCCATTTGTTTTCCGGAGATATTTGAGATTTAGCTTAATTCACACACATTCTCTATGAGGGACTGATAACGTTAATCTCTCGCGCAGTACCAATTTAGATCATTATCTTTTGCAGTCTGTGACACAGACTACACCGTGGGAAATACTTACCGGACCGCCGGAGAGCATGTAGCTATGACCCCAAAT
Source organism: Ophioderma brevispina (assembly GCA_023653785.1). Lineage (NCBI taxonomy): Eukaryota > Metazoa > Echinodermata > Ophiuroidea > Amphilepidida > Ophiodermatidae > Ophioderma > Ophioderma brevispina. Next base: position 25,775 of record JAMKCH010008655.1, read on the forward strand.
AAGGGAGGGGGTAATTATTTACACCAAGAGAATGGAGGAGTTGAGAGGGAAAATATTTGTAGGCGAGAAGAGGAACATGAAAATTTTCATCAAGGAGAGAGGGAGAACATGAACTTTTAAAAGGAGAAATTCCATATAAAATTAGTGAAAATGCAATTTTTTTAACGGAAGCGAAAGGTGAATTCAAAATTGTTCGCCAAAAAAGTTGAATTCATCCATTCTCCCGCGTAAATAATGTCCGCTCCCTAATAGAACTGTGTATTTCAATATCCTAGATTCCCAATAATTTTAGGTACATTTTAGGTACAAAATGTTTTGATAGTTTCTTCGCAATATTGCCCTGCTTATTCCAAATCGGGATGATGCAACTTTGCTATCCTTTAACATTTTGAGATTGGGAAGGTGGAGGGGTAAATTAACAGGGGTAAAATGTTATTTCATAACGGTGTTATAAGGTTTACATGTTCACAAGCATTTGATATAGTTTGCTATAATTAGGGCAATTACTTTAACACAGTAAGCTTAAATGCGCTCGAATTCTTCATGCTTTTGGATATAGTAATGTACAAAACATGTTATCTATTTTGTGTGACAATTGTGGTATAATTAAGAAGGAAATATTGATAGGGCCCACGGGGTCTATGAGGGATCTGCACAATGAAGGCTCTGCTAAACAACTTAAATCTCATTAAGGGACAAATCAATACTCAGCCGGCGGGCGTTTTCCAGTTCTGCCCGGTTCCAGGCGGTTCATTTAATCCGCTCAATCTTCTGAATCCTTTAATCCGATTAAGTAATTCAGCAAACTCAATGAATTATTTGAACCGCGCGGAACCGGGCAGAACCGAAAACGCCCGCCAGTTGAGTATTGAATTCGCCCCTAACATGAAATAAATGTATCTCTTGTTGAAACATTTCCATACGAACAATTTGGGAATTGGTTACAGGTTCATTGATAATAATAATCAAGGTTTATTTAATCTCAAATCGTGGTCTGTAGGCCTGTATATAACTGATATCAACCTTGTTTTATTAGATATATAATGTTTTTCAACGGTTTCTACAACAGTTGTTATGCTAGTTCTGAATCCGATGAGTGCCAAGCAAGAAACCTTGAGCACTTTTGTAGAAACGAAAAAAAAAAATCAAAATGGCCACCAAAGCACAAGATTTCATCTGTTGTTTCGTCTGGCACCCATCGGATTCAGATTCAGCAGGAAGACTGTTCTAGAAACCGTTGAAAAACATTATATATATCCCAAAACGCACCTGACAAGAAATCGCGGAGCGGACCCCTGCTTTTAGTTAGTGGGAAATTGCTCTTGGATTGACAACAAAATACGGTATACCGGACCTCAATTTGCGGTGATGTCAGATTTTCCTCTAGGGACGTAGGGACATATAACTAGGGTCATATGTCTGAGTTAAACACCACTAACTCACTTATATACAGTGAGTCGGATGGAAAAATATGCAACTTTGAGCAGTTTCTTTCAATTTAACTCGTGCCACGCTAGGCAATCTGTATACAGTTATAACGCATAAGTCAATGTAGTGGCATTTGAGATGGCTGTCCAAATATGTGTAGGTCATTTGGATGCCTTCTAAAAACGAACCAACAAGGCTAGGGCTTCATTGAGACTCATTTAAAGAGACATGAGGAGATTCCAGGAAGAAGCGCCCCCAATTTTCCTCGAACCCCGGTTGTTTACATATTTGGAATGCCTACCAATGTATTAGCTCACACCTGAAGTGAATAAGACGAATACGCCGTCTTATGTAATAAGATGATGATTGTAGTGTCTGTCGTGCACGACAGAAAGTCAAAGATGGTTTAGATGGGCGAAACGATACGTAGCAGGCAAGTTCAAAACAAGGTATGCGGTTTTCTTTTCGCACATATTCTGTCTAATAAACCTTCGAAAACCTTCGGTAGGTGTTCTACAACTGATCAGTGAAAATTGAGAGAAATTCGTATCCTAAAAAAAATCTCCTGTCACTGAATATACTCATGCAAATAAATTAAATTTTGAAATGTGAATAACAGAAAAGACAAAGTCGACCAGAATTCCATATTTAGCGAGTATACCGATGTCGCATGCAAAGAGATAAATAAAACCAGCTTCCAGTTGGCCTGCTTTTGCCGGAGTGCTGGCAGTGCATACCCACAAGAATCTCCAGTGGGCACAGTAATGTTCGACAGAGTCTGCAAATCATTTCAATTTTTCACACCGGCCATGTAGAACAGTAAAGTAAAGATAAAGGAAAGAGGGGCCAGTAAAGTACAAGATGAAGTTTAATGATTGGACGTTTTTAAGTCTAAATAATTCCTTTCTGATGTTTTTCATGTCAAAAATTGAATTTTTTTTTTCTCAAATAAATGTTGAGAAAAATCGATTTCAAAGTGCAGTTCCATATACCAACACACAGTAAAAGCTATTGAACGCTCTGTGGCTATCATCGGGGTGCCCCACGGATTCCAAATTCACACCAGATGAGTCAGGTGGTGTACAATAGCAATGGGTAAACAAAAGTTTTAGGGGTTTAGCTCCAAATGCGATCCTAGCTGGCTATAAAGATGAGTTTAGACAACAGTGAGATATAAAAAAACTATAAAAACTAAAAACTGAGGGTTTTTTGCCTACCCCATTAGTGAGCCATATGTGGAGTAATGTGTAAAAATCCAAAAGTTTTTAAAAAAAAAAAAAAAAAAAAAAAAACACAAGACATTTTTTTTAAAGATTTCACAAAAATAAAATAACCAAATGGAAGGCAGAAAAAGGAAGAAAACAAAAACATACAACACTCGAGCGTATGTTCTGTAGGCCGCTGATGTGACATAAATCCACACTGTGACCTGATAGTAGAAATCACCAAGCTAAAATCACCAAAATATCAAGTCTGAACATACGTGTGACCAGAAATATTTTTAATTAAGAATCACCAAAACTAGCAGCATGTCCCGGAGCGTGTTATTATTTACATTGAATGTCAGACGCGCCCAGCACAAAGAATTTCTAGTCGCTGCGGCTAGAAGTGGGCAAATCGATGGGAAATTGATGAGAGCCCGCAGCAATGTAAATGCCTCAATTTTACGTCTAAAATGCCACTAGTTTGAGAAAAAATACCAGTCGACCATTGCACTAATGATTCCATCACTTTCTTAATATAACTAGTCCATGTTCACCCAAGATTTCTTCCTTACAGCAGCCAGGTTAGTGGTGTTTATAACCTTTGAGTCTGGAGAAATACAGTTGTGGGTGGTAAACGATGCAATGCATATGGAAATGGAGATCCTTTTGGAATCCTTGTGACCATCCCCCCCCCAAAAATGTGCTGTGCACTTCAACAACATGGACATACTTGTCATGTGCCCCTATCTCGCTTAATTTTAAGCTACCTTTGTGGTACCAAGGCCTATTTGTCACCAATCCCACCCCTCTCTCGCTCTGATACAAGCTATCGGAGCTACTTGCCATGCTCAACACCACTTATGATTTTGCGTATTTTTATTGGCCACATATAAAATCAATAAAATCACCTCAAAAACACGTGTAAGGGATATCGTTTATCAATAGGCTTCAACATATGTGATTTTATATCAACGGCGACCTTGTTATTATTTTTGATATCCTTTTATACCAAAACATATGTTCAACAGTTGTTCAATATACCATCTATTAAACCCCCGTTGCTTAATATAGACAAAATGTCATACACGTGGGATTATAAAATTTCTGGGTTATATCATTTTCTCCATATTATTATTTATTTATTATTTATTTATTATTTAAATGTTTTTAATTTATTTATTTGCATAAACATCAAGGATGGTGGAAAATAGAAATCAGGGTTTGAAGTTTTTGCCGCAGGTGGAAAAACCACGGTTAACCATGGGGTTTTCAGTAAGCCAAATCAACCATTTGCCAGTTTTTAACCAGTAAAAGTGGACAAAATTGGAAACAGGCATAGAATTTAAAAACCAAATATAATTTGGTCTTTGTTGTAGAAAAAACAATTTGACGTTATATCATATCACATCACTGAAATATGGTTGTCATATTTGTCTCATCTTCAAGACATGGACATTTTTCCGTAATATTTAACACTTTCCAGGAAGTAAGTTCATTATAACTTCTTTGATAAAAAAGGGAAATATCACATCCACCATGTGAATGTAATCAAAGGTCTAGGCTAGCTTGATAGAAAACGGCTTTGTTGGAGTAGAAAAGATCCAGATACATTTCTTTCCAATTTTGAGAAAATAATGATTACAACGGTTTTGGGACATTGAAGTTGATTTAGTGTTCACCAGTGTTTTATTACTTGTTACTGTTGTTTTACCTGATGCATATGATATATACTAGTTTTTGTCCACTTTGCCAGTTTTGCCGGTTTTAAACCAGCAAAAAAATGGAAAAAACCTGTGGTTTTTTTTACGTTTGACATTTTGCAAAGAAAAAAGGTGTTATCCACCCTGTAGCAAATACAGAAAATAAGATATAAATATCACAAAAACCACAACCAGATTAAATAAGCCACGATAACCAATTAGTGGCAAATGTTTTTTTTTTACAATGGATCCCAGACGCCAAATGATTGTTTTTTTTTTTTTTTTTTTTTGTTTCCCGCAGCAAAATAGTAAGCTAGAAAACAAAACCAGGGAGACTCCATATTCAGCCAATTCCCCATCATTGCCAAAATCCAAAATGAGTCTTGAGTGGTATTTTAAAAGGAATTTTATGCTGTGAGTGGGACTGAAATGGTTGCGCGTCTGTAAGAAGTAAAGTCAAAAGGGTACCCTAGAGGAAAAGGGGTTGGAAGCAAGATATAAGTAACTTGTGAACAGAAATTGAGTGGATAGTGATTAAGAGTGTTTGATTGTTTTATATTTAAAAAAATGTAATAAGTAACGACCTATAGGGCTCTTGCACGGCAGGTCAATAGGTTATCCTGGCAGACCATGCCTCCAGAAAACAAACCTAGGCAAGCAGAGAATACAAATGAATCACTGCATAAATATACTTAAATGTTAAGGTGGAACAGGGAATGTATTGTATACTTCTCATGCTTGGTTGCGGAGGGCAACAAAAAAAAAGTCTTCATTTTGGCACTGATTGTAAAGCTTGCTATCAAAAATATCCCCATTTGAAAGGAGTATTAAGATGAGAACCTGTTTCTTTGGACAAATATGTGAAACTTTTAATTCCTATAGGAGCAATTAGGAAATTCAGCCTATGTTTCCATTGAAATATAGCATATGCCAAAGAACTTTTGTCTTCATTTTAAGTTATAACCAAAAAAAGTAGGAAATAGATGAGTGTCTAATCTATTATGAAATCACTTAAATATCAAACATATATGGATGACTTGAAATCTCTCGTGCACTTTAAATTAAAGGTGTATTGCTTGACTAACATTAATACTAACATTCAACTGAAATCTAAGTGAACTTGACTAATAAAAAAATAAAACCTATAGCCATTTTGATTTGGAGGAACCTGAAATTTGCAAAGAGATTATGTAGCGACCAATGTCAGGAGTTGCAGGCAATAGTCGTTGTACAACGTATTTATGACAGAATTTACAATGGTGTCTCTGGAGAGGCTTTGGTCAAGTGTATCAGCCGAATTTGATTGAACATGGGCGTTGATAATTTGATTTATAAGAGATATGAAAACGGTATCGACCAACTTTTGTCCCATTATAAATAAAATGTATTCATTTTATGAATAAAATGCATTCACATTAAAAGTCTTGCTCAATATAATATTATATTACATTGATTTCATGCAGTCAATACGTGTGATAATGGGTTGCAGGTGCAATGACGTTCATGTTTACTTTCCCGAAATTAATAGGAAATACGACTTCATTGGTTTTGATCAAACGACTGCAAAATTTAGACGAAGACTTGGGTGTGTAATATATATATTCAGGATTAATTTTTTGTCTAAAATGCGAAGAACACAGAGGCAGAATAGTTTCTGCGTTGTCACAGTTAAGAGTTCCAAGGTACGGTACGGGTTTCCCTTCCGAATCTGATCCATTAATCACAAATCGCAACAATCCTAATGAATATTAGTTGACCATGCATGGCCATTTCCCGCCTAGTAACTGATGTCCTTGCCAATCACAAATGACATGTGCCTTTTGAGCTACACAATACGTGGATCCGGGTTTCCAATCGGAAATCATTTTTTACCGAAAGTCCTATCCCACAATGCACCAACGATATGTACGAGTAGATTCTAAAAGAAATGGCGAGATATCTTCTATTGTTGTTTTGTGTCTACGGTAGTTTCTTGTCATCATAATTGTGCGCGAAAACCGTTTGCTGTAAATAACATTACCAGTACGAGTACTCTTGTTGCCTTGGAATTTTTGCGCCACAAAAATGTAGCGCCGTGTAGTTTAAAGAAGGCGCATGGAGTGATGCATATTCTACTCGTACATCGTGGTGCATGTGGGATAGGAATCGAGTAAAAAATTATTTCTGGGAGGAAACCCAGGGATCCAGGTATTAGGCTTACTGTTCGCCTTATGTTTCATGAAACCAAACTATATAGAACAAGGAAGTTATGGGCAAAAAGGAGAAGAGCTTGGTAATTATTATGAAGTGTCCCAGGAGGGCTATTAAAACAAGACCGGGAGGTCTCGGGAAGGTCCGACCGAAACAGCCGTTCCCCCAATCGTTAGTTTTTTAGTATCCAGGTAATCAGCGAGCGAAAATAAGCGGTTGTCGTGCCGATTTTAAATAAGTTACCGGGACAGCTGTAAAGCATCACAATGAATACATCATTTTGGCGATTATAGGAGCTTGCTCGCAGCTCAAAAATAACTACTGGACCAATGTGGATCACACACTAAATTAAACTAAGTGTGCCGTAAGGGGTCAGCGGCACCCACTAATTCCGGATGCGTTACCTACCAAATAGAAAAAGGCCAACTTGACCCAATGGTACCACCTAGTTTAACGGAATATTGGGTGGGTAAGTACGATGATCACAGTTGGCCAACCTCTACTTCTACTGTCAGGGAAATCATAATTATGCACATTAAATAAAATATCCCTATTCATTATGGTAATTGATTTTCACGTGTGTACTATTATTGAGGAAATATCAGCCAAAGTCATGTTTCTGTAGGCTACTTGGCGAAATAGCACTTAAAATACAGCCAATCACCACTTACCTAAAACTATTATGTTTATGAGTATTAAAATCTTTGTATGGAGTAAGTACTTTTTGATATTTAGGCATTCATAAAAGTCCTGATTACACTCAAACTTAATTTTCTATTTTTGTTGAATGAAAAAATATACAATTATAATTAATTTTTATTCTTCCTCGGCCGCGCTCTGTGGGGTCACATCTTGAGCAGGGAACGTGCGGGACCCGCCGCATCGTTAGTAGCTTGGTTATATGCACACACAGCCCCACCACAATGTGTAATACTAATATACCATGATGTACGGATACGGCGGTGATGAAATGTTGTAGGACTCCGGGGCCAAGGACTGGAAGAAGGACACCCATATTTGTGTTTGCCTTGCCAGTCACCTTGCCAAGATGATTCACATGATTCAGCATTATGTGGAATGAATACATTAGGCGACGGCATATGTACGGGAATGCATCAGTGCGATGCATTTGGTTTCAGGTTGGCGTTTTTTTTGTTTTACATTTTCAATTATGATATAACATATATCTTTTCAACTCTAAAATAGTGTTAAGATCAACCGACACGCAATAAATCACTGATCATACCTAGAATCAAGATCAGTACTTTTCATAGCGTTACACATGTTAAACGACAATTCACAATGTCAAACAATTTTCACAAACTCAGAAGCTAAGACATTATCGAGAATTTGGGTAGGTACGCATACGGAATTATTAGCCAGCTTACTCGTTTGCGCTAAAATGTAGGAGACGACGTCAGTGCCGAGAACAGTGTTGGCGTCCAAATCTGGCCCTTTGCCTAAATGAGGAGTCACAAAAAATGTTGATAAGTTGTGTCTTTAAATGAAATTTGAAATTAATCATAATGTTTGGCCTTGTAACAAACCATTTGGGTGGTCTGTGCATTTTTGTATAATTTTGAGGGTTTGTGGGAAAACTGTACAATTCTACTTATGGGAAAATTCAAACTAGGTGTTGGGCGTGTGAAAACAAACATTGAAAAAGAACCCTTTGGTGGTCTTGTGCCATTTTTGTATAATTTATGAGGGATTTGTGGCGGAAACGGCTACAATCTAATTTCTTGGTTAAAATTTCCAAACTAGGGTGGGCGTGTTGAAAACATGCAAATCTTTGTGTCTGTAGCTCAAAATATCAGCCTTATCGTTTGTTTTTTTTTTCATTTTTGTTGAAGAGGTATAGTGCTAAAAAAAATTCAGTTTTTAAAATAAACAGTCACTTTATAGCCGCAGCAACATGACGTTGACGAGAGGTTCATTTTGTACAACAAGGATATGGGGAGTTATTATGGTTATGATTCTAGCTTCTGCCCTTAAACTATTCAGCATACAAGAGCTATTTAGCAAGCAAAATACAAAACCATTTACGATCCACTAGTGCAGGCCTACACACCATGATATACTTACACTATTTTTACTGTAGTTGATCATCGTCCATCCGTCATCATTATACCACAACGAGATTGGTAATCGGGCTTTCTCTGTCATCGCCCTCGTATATTTCGTACGCAGGATTTATTTGGTTGAGTGTGCGACGAAACTTCGAAAAAGTGGACTTTTTTGGTAAACGTCGGAACCTAATACCCTAAAATGGCCCTTTTTGGACTTTTGAACATCTCATCACCAAAGTGGGACTTTCAGGTCAAAATCTCTAAAACTTTGGACTTTTATCACAAAATTCAACAAAAAGTGGACCTTTTGCCCCTTTTGTGGATTGTTTTTGGGGGGTTGGACGCACCCGCACGAATACGGGGGGCATGGGCGTCGTTCGCGAAAGTGGTCGTACGACAGTCGTAGCGTCTTTCCATCGCAACTTTTGCGTAAAGTTCACACTTAAGAATTGACTGCGTTCCCGAAACTTGGAATGCATTAAGATTGTGTTCAAAAATTACGAAAAAATCTACGTCTGCCGTAAATAGCACGCAACGATTTTCCAACGAAGGTTAATGAGTCATGAAACTTAACTTAGTCGCCGGATTATCGTAAAGTTCGCGAATTCTACGTTACTCAGAGTTGACGTAGACTGTCATATCGATACAAGTTGATATCTTGGACATTATGGAGGAGCTTGTATCGTGATTTTATTTGGAAAGGGGTGAGAGGCGGGGGATTGATGTAGGAGATTATTCCAATCATTTTGACATGTTTTGGACCCGAGGGGTCAACGCTTGTGGTTGGTTTGGTGTGGGTGTGTGGGGGGGGGTAGTGGTGGGGTGTATGTGTGGTATGTATGTCGTTTTGTGTTTTTTTTTGTTGCGCTCAGTGTCACCCAAGACCGATTTCAAAACTAATTTAATAAGTATGTAGGCCTTATCTCTTGTCGAATTTTCTCACAATTCAAAACAGATTCTTTTTTTTTTTATGGAAAATATGCCTCTTTGGTGTATTTCAACCTCATTTTTAGGGCATGTCTCCAAAAGACCTCCGAGATTTCAGCACATCACCGTTAATTCCAAAGTTTGAGTGATCCCCCATCCCCCAAGTTGATTAGGAAGGGATTAATGAGTACAGCATGTTCGTAATTGTGAAAAACGTATATAAAAATGTAGGGTTATTTCCATTGAAGTGAGGAAATAATACGTGTTGTTTTCTGTACTGCTGGAGGCCTAGATGAACACGCCACACGACATCGTTATTTTGTAAGCCTAAAGGCACTGGCCAGATTTAAGGGTAGTGAGAAAAAGTTCTCTTGATATTATCGCCAGCTTACCGACTGCACGACATTTGATAAAGAAAAGTAAAGACATTATTGTAAGGTGTTGTTGCTATAAAAAGTTAAATGCTTAAATTACCGCCTACAAGAATAACTGTCCTTGTGCATGCAATATTTACACCACACTATATAAGTCATGTTATCTAATGAAGACGAAAACTAATAGCCCTATACCATATTGTGTCCTTGAAGATATACAAATATGCACACGCGAGATGTCACCAAGTGTCTTACGTGTTATGAAAGAGTGGGATCATCAATCGACATGAGTGATGATTAAAGATGTTAGAGAGGGTTGGGTAGAGCTGTAGCATCAAGGTTTACAGCCAGACAAAGTATAAAAACCCTATAACATGTTTTGCTAAAGAAAACAATAAAATAATTTTATGTAGGTTTATAATGACCACTGACCCTCGAAAAAGTGATATTTTTCATTGCTCAAACAAATCTTAAATATGCCAAATTTAGATACAAAACTATCAGGTGGCCGAATAAAAAAATTATATACTTGATCCATATTCAAGAACCATATATCTTTAATGCCAGATTGACCTACCGGCACGTCTTGTGATATAGGCCTATGTTATATTTATGAGAAAAAACTTTACAATCGAGCATTGCCGAGCATGTTAGTATTTATTGCATCTTGCCGTAATTAATTTTTAAAATTGTGTGGTAGATGAGCCCATTGAGGTCTACATTGTGTTTTAAATTTTAAATTATATTTCTAATAAAGGACCCTCCCCCGGAAATTCCGATTTAAAAAAAAATAACCAAATAGAGTTAGAGTCTTATTAACATCTAAATGGTCACAGAATGAAAATAAACAGCTCTCACTGAAATAGTTACTATAATTAAACATTTTAATAACAATTAATTAAACCGTGCTGAAAAAGGAAACCACGAGCTACATGAGCATTAACAATATATTAGAGAGTTTAACACACACACACGCGAACCAAAAAAACATGAACGAATTCAGACCAAGTTGATCGACAATCAAGGGCGAACCCTGATCGAGTGTTTTAATACTTGTTCTATAGGTACCACACAATAAACATCATTCATACTGATGTAATAGGCACATGGCAACATTCCCAAACGTGTCTCAGACTTTGCACCCAGACAGAGCCCCAATTTTATCCCAATCAATGAATGGAATGACCTTTAAATCGGATTAGTTTATGTTAACGTAGATTTTTGTGGAGGTTACTGGAAGAAGTGTACTTACGACAATATCTTAAGTTACATGTTCACGAACGCTACTACATGCTCGTAACCAAAATCTTAGGCCATGCATGCGTGAGATAGAAATCGTTCATAGTTTCGGGAACGGACCCCTGGCCCTCGACGTCTGTGGGGGGGACTTTAGCTGCCATGTAACATCAGACAGGCTGTCAGTCTTGCAGTTCTTTCAAGAAAATTCTCAAGAACAATATATTTCCGGATTCATAGCTTTGTGTTTATTATTTCCTCATTGCCCTTCTTTTGTACCGCCACTTCCTTTGTAATTAGGCGCGTTTAATCCGCTGTAAATATTGCTGTCATCAACATACTAATGATTACGAAACAAATTTTAGCCAATTTTAAACATTTAACAGTAGTGCCGGCACCAGTGGTGGCGAGTATAAAAATTTTAAACAGGAGACACGTTAAGATAACATGGCCGCGAAAGTGGGCATGGCGCCGCGTCAGCGAGGGCGATTGTGTAACCTCCTCTATTTTTACGAAAATATAATATATGGCAATAGTCAAACAGGTGCCCTCTCGAGAAGCTCGTCCGCAACTCTACTGTTAATGTACATGGGATATTCACTTACCTTTCTTGAGAAATTTCTGGCACTTCTGGGGTCTCTGTCCTGGTGTCATTGCTGCGAGTCCTGACTTGGACGTGCTATGAGAAAGGTGGATGCCTACAGAATCTTCCTTTCTTGGATAAAAGGTTCAGCTTGCTGTTCAATCTTGGTCTTACAACCAAATGATCCAGACGATTGAGAAACCGGCGCTATTTATGATTGCGCTGCACTGTAGTGTGTATGGAAGCTTAAAACAAGTGCACCCAGATGTAGAGTAATTTGGTAGATTCTAGGAACAAGCTGATAAGATGCGCCAAGATAATAAATCAACTTCATAGAGAACAGAGAACAGTTGATCTTGGTACAGGTTCCAGTTGGATCTAGTCGGATGACAAGGTTCATGCGTTAATCAAGTCGACTTCAAGAGCCAAGTAAAACAGATGATCAGATTTTGTTTTGTTTTCCAAGTCCACTCAATATAGAACGGAAGTCAGATATCAAGATCCAAGATAGTACGTCCTAGAAAAAAAGATACGGTACGGAGCTTTCTAAGTGTCATCCACTTATTGAGGTGGCAACTTAGAATACAGTCATGACGACATACTATCGGTGAGTTGTTGATGAAACGACAACAGTTGTAACATAGTCAAAAATTGTCCGAGTATTTTCAGTGAAAATTTTTAAAAAAATTATTTGCTGGATCAAGCGTGACCTTCTTTGTACATGCCACGTTACAAATAACCGTACCTGAAAATGCGAATTTGCATAAGTGGTTCGGCCCATCAAAGTTGTATGAAAGGCAGATGAAACAAGACGCGAGGCTCCGCTTCGCTGGAGCGGGAATTCGTGAAAGTTAGCAATTTCTATAGGGGAGATTCGGGATGGTGTTGACTTGTCCAATGGTGTATTCGTCAAACGGGGTATTCGTGCACCTAAAAGAAAAGGTATGAAATAGATTCTGAGACCATTTTCTATATACCATGATATGTATACAAGTTTGCATGGGCGCCGCGGCCTGAGGCCCGGGTGAAGGAATTTTGAATGGGCGACGGGCGAAGGCCCTGGAGTAGATTTCTGAGACATTAACCATGGTACGGGTTTACAGGACTAAGGTCGGGAGGGACACCCAATGATCATAATTACACGGGGGATGAACCTCGAAAAGGGACATAGACGAGCGTCTTGAACAAGACTACGCTGCCTGAGCACAGAAAAATTGAGGTAAAAAGGTTACACGCGAGCAGGTCAAAGGGTCACATCCAGTTGGCAAGAAAGCCAGGTAATCGCGAAAGCGGCCGGGGTAACAGCCTAGTTACCAAAAGATTTAGACGATTTCCATCTAGTGAAATATTGTATTGGGTCACTGAATTACCAACGAGGTGCCTTCCAAATTCTCCACGAAATAATAACAAAACTTTTAAAGGGCAATTAAAAATTGATATAAAACTCTAAAAACAAACAAAATTATAATTTTTCATTAAATGTGCTAAAGGAAACATTAAGAGTGTCCCAAAATAAAATGCAATATCGCAGTTAGTGCTATAATTTCAAAATTATGATAATTATTCAATTTTTATAGCAGATTCTAGGCAGGATAGTACAAGGAGATTTTTGTAGTTTAAAAGACATTTTATTCCAATTTCAAGGTGAAAACCTCTTAAACGATCGAAGGCAAACTTGGAATGGGGTAGGGTAATTTGACTCGGGTTTACATAAAAGCTTTGTTTTCAAAAACTAGTGAACCGTATAAGACAAAAAATGGACAGGATGTACGAAACTAATTAGAATTGCTAAACAAATTTGAACACTTCTCGTAATTTTGAAATTATAGCACAACTCCGAGGAGGCATTTATTTTGGGACACTCTATAGAGTCGATTGTAATGCCTCTTTGTTGACCATATGGATATACTATAGACCGTATTCAAAATGACTCAGCCCCTAGACATATTGGTGGATAGATGATACCTTTCCAGGACTACAATACATAAGCGTCAATCGATCCAGGTTTAGCGATTGCACAGGCATCACGACAGGTTCCTGTATTGTTATCCTGGAAGTGTCTATCTTGTCCCCCGCATGGCTGTCTACTAATACGGTCTAATCCTCTGTCGACCCCACATTATTAGTCGACATGTTTGATCTTGAATATGAGGTTTGATTTGTGATTAATTTTCACCACGATTACCCTTTTCACCAAACATGACAGATGCAAGATCACTCCAATCTACTGAATTGCTGGCAGCGCTAAAAACAAATTATCTTTCATATTGAAATCCAAATTCCTGTTTTCGATCGATTAGTGTCTTGACAATCTAAACTACCAGCATAACTTTTTTCGGCTTTTTATTCCTATCTTTTCCTCTCTTACGTCGGCCAATAGCTGAATGTTTTATTTGAACTGGTGTGAATTAATCCTCTCTTTCCTCTCTATCACTAAAATATTACTTGGAATGGGAAATCAGTTGCTAAACCATAGATGGCGCAGAGGTCATACAGGCACAATCCATATATTCTGAAAACAAAATTTGGTATTTGCTCGTCAAAAACTAGTAAATTTGTAAATATCCAAGTAATAGAACAGTACACTAGTTTTTAATTTAAACGAGGCCCGGAGTGAAAAAAGGAGGCTGGATGCCGAGTTTTTCCATGCAAAAGTAACGTACAAGAGAGTATCATTTCCCAAAACCATACCGTTAAATTTCAAGGTTGTCTTTAAGCTATTTTTTGATCCTTATTGCTTAATACAACAAGAAGGACTGCCGCCACCATTGAATCTTATTTTACCATTTATCATGAAACAAGAACGGTTTTGAGTAGAGCTCTACTCAACCAAAACTGAAGATCTTTTGACGGAAACTAAGATTTGCGATATTTTAGTTTGGTATTAACCTGAATGTGATTCTTAAGTGCTGCAAATGGTGCATTAGGTTGGAGATTTCAAAGATTCACAATTTTTAAATTGATCCAATCCAATTTGGAGGTATAACATGTTATTTGTCTACCCACAAAGAATGTTCCAAAACGTATAATTTTTGTACTGTACAATCTACAATTTCCCCAAATGACACGTAGATGACCTTTTGATGACACTCTGCAAGTAACCCCTTCCTATATGCCGAATCAACTGACAAGTTTTGATGAATTTCCACCTATTCTGTTGTAAAATCAAGTACCTTAGCTGTATACGTTCTTGTATTTCTTACTTTTGGTCGCTCGGTCGCTCGGTCAGTCGGTCGCTCGGTTGGTTATTTGAAATGTCTGATAAGTCGCACACATGGAAAAGAATACTAAATCGTTATCAATTATGGCGAATAATAGTAAAAATAGCAGGGAGGAATCCGAGGGTGCGATTTTCTGTATTTTTTGAATACTTTAGAAAATAAACCATTTTACTAACTACATGATTAGCCGATGAAAATCAGCTTGTTTCGACATAGCTTACCTTCAATTTTCAAAACACCGTTATCAGTACCAGATGTTGTATAACATTAAAACTATAGGATGCAAAATTATTAAAGTTCTTTTCAAAATATTTATATTAAAATATATATAGTGTTCCTACTTAATTTCGCACGTGTGTGATTTATTTCAGGGCAAACAACAACTGGAATTATTCCTGATAAATCGCAGTCGTGGAACCGCAAAACCATTTTCACGATTCCGTCACTGATTTTCATTTTTTGTCATTGTATATAATTTTTTTCGTTGAAATTTTGTCTCACGTGGTAGTGATCACTGAATCGTAAAAAGCTTTAGTCATATGCAACTGACTTTCACAATCGTGTCATTTATATTCTTCAGGTGTTCAGGAAATTGGAATAAATGGTAAAGCAGTCAAACAAGCCAACGAAAAAGACAACACCAGAGACAGATACCGGGTGTCCCAAAAAAGGTTACACGAAGAATTGGAGGAGTTCAAACCCTGTATTGAAAGATATTGGAAATATAATCCCTTACTACCGTAGCTACCATAAGGACAGAGTGGACAAAGTCCACGGGCCCCGAGAAGTTAGGGGCCCCCAAGAGATTGGAGAAAAAGAGAGAGGGAGGAGAAAGAGAGAAAAAGAAATAGAAAAGCGAGGGGGAAAAGAGGGAAAGAGGGAGGGAGAGAGAGAGGGAGAGAACAAAAATTATAAAATTTGCTTTTCAAAACAAGGCTAATGCTGTAACGCTGCATTTATTAATCTTGAGGCCCTTCTAGTCTGCCAGATACCGATAAGCGAGAGTCCCTATCTTAATGTCAACGTTGGCAAGTCTGCATTTAAAAATTACTATGGGCCATATACCAGGGCCCTGGATACCAAATTATGACATTGGATTCAGTGACCCGCGTCATGGGTCCCGCGGTGGTTTGTTATATTCTGTACTTAAATTTTGGATCCCTTCTGTGCCTATTTGCCCCAATGGCAAATTCTGACCTGCACTAGTTTTTCTAGGATAATGAGGAATTGGGGCCCCGAAAGTTCTAGAGAAAAAACACGAGAGTTTGGAGAAAAAAGGCCCTGGAGGGGCCCTTGAAGACTAAAGCATACTTTCGTTTAGCGTGGATTCAGTGACACGTGTTATGAGCCCACGATGACGTTTTAATTTTGGACCCACTTCTTTCCGTATTTGACACAATGGCACATTCAGCCCTGAAAGATATTCATTAAATGGGGGCGATCCGATTTAAAAGTATATAAAAGTATATAAAGTTTTCATCTTGATAGAATAACCTTCACTCCAAACCCCCATCTGTAAAGTTTCGTGCCGATATTTTGATCCGTTTTTATGTGAGAGTTAAAAACGTGATTTTGTAATTCCCAAAGACCTCTGTGTAAAATTAATATTGGTCGATCAAAATGGGGCACATATTCGCTCATAACATCCAAACCAAATATTCTTTAGCCCCAAGATTTCAAAGGGTAAATGATATAAAAATCCGGAGATTAAAGGGCCCTAAGAGATTAGAAGAAGAGTGAGAGAGGGCGAGAGTCATCTCTAACCTGTATTTCATAGAATTTGAAAACTCTCAAGATGTTGGATTGCGGGCTCTCAAGTATTATGTAAGCTCTTGTTCATTAATTTTCATTCAGATGTATTATTGAGTAACATTTTTTCTCTAAATTACCCACGCGTGAATGATATCTGTTGGTCCAAGGTTCCGCTCGAACAGTTTTAATTTTGAATCTAATATTTGCATTAGGATTGATAACAAGTTACATTTATTAAGGTAAACCTCAACGAAGAAACGCAAAATATATTATAAAAATAATTAAGGGGTATAAAGTCTTTTTACAGCACTCTTTGTTCTGGGCATAAACATTTTAAAAACATTTTATTGTTAAATTACAGTGATTCTAATGTTACCTAAAATTGTTATGTTTCAGTGTTTCTGTATTGCGGGGTAGCACGATTTCTCATGCATCTGGCCTATATACCTCTATCATTTTGTCTTTTACATAGGGCGCTTGCATTATAAGCCAGGTGGCCTATGGTAAAAAAGGAAAACGATAAAAGTGAAAAATGATGACCATACAAAAGTCGCCACTACTGTGAAAAAGCACGATGAATCGTGCTAACCTAGGGGCCCTGGCTGGTGTTTTGTCCACGGGCGCCAAACATGCTAGCTACGCTACTTATAGCACACATTCTTGAACAGCTGCCAACACTCTAAATGTGTCATGTGTTGTTTACTCAGTCTCCCCTTTCCATTGTTATGCAATTGCCTTTTCCATGCGCATGCTCTAACATAGAAGAACAAACCTCTGTGAATATAATCTCAGAAAAATCTACTGTTATTTCATGTATATTGTTGTCCATTTAACATAAGTCACTTCCTGGTATTGACACTCCTGTAAACAAAAGAAAAAGTAAGTAAAATAGGGAACTGAACATCAGTAGAGACCTACAGGAATGGAATGTCACTAATTGAATGAAGAAACTAGGGTTTCTAAGTTAAAGACACCATCAGTGATTTATCCGAAAGAGTCAAAATCTATTAATTTGGCAGGAATAGCTTAAAAGTAAAGCAAAAGTCTGTAGAATTCTCGTAAGTTACTTTTTCCAACTGACGAAATTGCAGAAAAGGAAAATAGGAATCTCCATTCAATTACGTGTTGTAGTAAGTGTCCGAACGGACAGTAATGACTAAAACTTCCGATTTTTCCCTTATTAGGTTGCTTCTGGTCCTATCATTTGCAGGGTATGTTAGGATAGCTGTACTTGTTACAAACATGCAAAAATCTGATTTTTGATGATTTTTTCGATTTTCTGATTTAGCAAATCACTGATAGTGTCTTTAATTTCGAAATTGCATAATTGATTTTAGTACAGAGACAAATGGAAAATCAGAGTAGTAGTCCAGGCTAGAGGTTCATTTACAACTGATATCAATCTTGTTTTATTAGATATATAATGTTTTTCAACGGCTTCTAGACCATTTTATATGCTGATTCTGAACCCGATGGGTACCATACGAGAAACCTTGAGCATTTTTGTAGAAACGCAAAAAAAATCACAATGGCCACCAAAACAAAACAAATCAATTGTTGTCTAATCTATATGAAATCAGTACATGGGTGCCTTGAAATATCTTGTTGCGCCTTTAAGGTGAGACTATATTTATCTATCAATTTCTTTTGAACTTCGCGACGGTTATGCACATACCCTTAAAGTGACAGGAAGAGGTTTTTTTAGGATATGAATTTCTCTCAAATTTTACTGGATCGGTTGTAGACCACCTACCGAGAAGGTTTATTGGACAAACAGGTGCAAAAGAAAACCGCAAACCTTGTTTTGAAATTTGAACTTGCCTGCTATCGTAATCGTTCCCCATAGAAAACCATGCTTTGACTTTCTGTCGTGCACGACAGAAACTACTAAATCATCTTATTACATAAAGACGGCGTATTCGGCTTAATTCACTTCCGGTGTGATTTAATACATTGGTAAAGCACTCCACATGTAAAAAAACGAGGTTCGAGAAAAAAGTGGGGGCGCTTTCTTTCTGGAAATCTCATCATTTCTCTTTTTAAACACACTTATTTTTTAGTAGATTTAAAATATATCTCAAGAACGCATGTCGTCAATGTTTCGTTTTGCTTTATTTTTAGTATTTTTCTTTTTTTGGCGGCCATATTGGAAGTAAATTATATTTTAAAATACAGATTACCCTGGTCAAGTTGCAGATGAAGGTTTTGTTGATTTACAGTGTGGGAGCATTTTTCAAGTATCGAAACTATCATGAAATCCTCGATCGTGTAACTTTAAAGGGATTACAGCGATTTGCGAGAGACATCGAAAAAAAAACAAAAATATGGAAATGCATTTTTTAACTTATAAAATCAGGGATATATGTGTACAATTACCAGAAACTGATTAATGTTGATACAAACCACCAAATAGTACAAAAAGAGGATATTTTGTCATACCGTCTCCCGCAAATATACACATACAGCAACTGCTATCTCAAAATCTGCACTAAACAGCTGATGCGGTTATATACACCAGTACAACATAACCAAAGATCAATAAATGTTTGGTTTGAGGTCAAACGGTATTGGCCATAGTGCACAATTATCACGCTGAAACTCCTGCCTGATATACAGCGGGAAAGCCTTTTTTGATCTCAAGTCGGCAATGTTGATACGCACGTATTAGAGAAATTATAGAATTCAGATGACAAGGACTGATTGTCTTTAATACATGTACACCGGATTTCAAGCCAACCACTGGCAGGTTATGTTCGCATATCCATGGACCAGTAACAAAAATATAAAAATATGAATTTATGATTTTTTTCGATGTTTCGGATTAGCAAATCGCTGCTAAATCCCTTTTTAAAGAGCAATTTCTCGTTATTACTTTTCTCTTTTTTTTCGTTTTGTTTAACAAGGTTTACAGCCTACCTTCTTGTTAGAATTATGCTGATTGGCCAAAGGTAACCGCCGTCCAATGGGCCAGAATGTCTTACAAATGCCTAAGCAAACTCAGGAGTTTCACGTAACCTGACCATCTGACACACTTATGAATTCGGAAACCTTAACGGAATAAAACCGCTGCTTTATTCCGTGACAGGGGTTCCGAAGTCATAAGTGTGTCAGAAAACAAGGTGAAAGATCGGGTCAGGTTACTGGAAACTCCCATAGAACTATGTGAAATCAGCGAACTGCAAGATGTCATCCTGCCACAAAACAATTATACACTTATGTTTTACAATTCTTGTATGCCAAGTTTTTGTCGACATTAGTTCGTGCTTTTCTTGCTCCGTCAAAAGCGGCCCCAAGCAAACATGACGATACCTGTGGGTGGGGGGGGATTTTTAGCCAGGTAGTATTCGAATTGAGATGGTCCTACATTTGACATAGTACAAGACTATGCGTTCACTCACGCGTTCCTTCAAAATAATAGGTTGCTCGTTCCAGTAGTAGTAATCGTCGTTCATATCAATTCAACGTGTGTGGTAAATACATTGGCGGGCTGTTTAAAACATTTATTTAAGGGCAAGTGCATGCCTTCTTTTTGAAATCTTAACAGAGTTAGTAGTCGTTACGAAAACAATAATTGAGTCACTTAAATACTTCAATCAAACGGTCAAGAACATATCGATCATCATCTCATCATCATCCAATCAATACCTACTGTATTTTACATTATAAAAAATACAATATCACATAGGACAATCAATATATAAGTAGACTGGACTTCGCAACAATTGGGAACAGTAACTTAGGGAATGATTTATTGTAAAAAATAGGTTTTAGTAGAATACACAACTAAACAACTTAGAGCATTTTTTCTCATCGAACAACCCCTTTCCAATAAATGTCATATTTATAATTTTCAGTCGGAACACCTGTCCAAATCTTTTCTGCAAATATGATTTACTCTGACTAATGGGTGCCCCTTCTGTTATGGCATATTACAATATTACTGATAGGCCTGAAATCGGTTATTAAAAGCCTAAGGCTCTATGAGACCCTGAAAAACATGGAATTAATCAAGAGAATGTACACGGATGTAGTGCACGTGCACAGACAACCGAACTATAATGTATCAATGTAACATCATCTGTCCTAGAGTTTTTTTTAAATACACACACCATACACGCATGATAATTATACAGGGCATATCAATAAAACCGCAACAAAACTTCTCCCCAATTTTTTGTGTAATTGTGTACATTACATCAAAATAAGCCATACTCCTCGTCCAACGATATGGTAATTTGTTCATGTGCGGTCATGGTAACGCAATAAGCATTGTTTTTGCACATGGGCCAAGTGAGCTTGGGACCAAGTTTCAAGTAAGCTAACACAAAACCTATTTCAATTTGCCCTCTCTTCTCACTTATGCAAGTGAAGGGAATTTTGTATTGAACGTGGTCCCAAGCCGACTTTGTCCCATTGTGCAAAAACATGATTAAGCGTTATCCATGACCGCACATGAATAGATTACCTATCATTGGAAAAAGGGAATTTGTGGCGTTTAAGATGGAACTAGTTAATTTTTTGAAAAAAAATATGTTACACAATTAACCACAAAAATGTGATAAGTTTTGTTGGCGTTTTTATTGACACGCACTTGTACATACGTCGCGTCGATATTCATCAATACAGACACCTGATAAGGGGGTTGAATTTAATTATGCTAATTCTTTTTACACAAGAAAATGCCCTAACTATATACAATTATGCCAACGGTATAAAAGTGAAGTTAGTATACTGCATAAATCCAAATCTCATTCTAGCCTAATTGGGCGAGGGCTGGTGTACGGTTCCCTCGATCGCCACTGGGCCCGGTGTAGAAGTAATTATGTCCGCCGTGCTCATAGTCCGGCTCAACGGTAAAGAAAGGGAACGCAATTCAATATTTCAATTGACTCTTCACGCAACATAGTTTCACGATTTAATCCGTTATCGTCTATGGAGCCCGCTGTGCGCGGCGGAACTAATATATGCTTTCACACCGGATTCGAATTCCGTAGCAGCTACTTCTCGGTAAATGGTTTCAGATACATGCCTCGCTCTTGTAGGTATTCTCATGCTACTCCGGTTTCTCATGCTCTAAAATTTAACATCAAACTTTTTCCAATAAATCTGTTCTGGATGATAGGTTATTCCTCCAACATGCTTTGAAAGGAGTACCTGTAAAGATAATGCGCTTTAGTCAGCTTATCGACCCATTTCTTATTATTCCGCAATCCTATCTTTACGCATAACCCCCGCTCCGGCGCAAGTGGCTGGAAGGCCTGCTAGAACTAACACTGGGATCCGTCTGCTCATTCAGTCGCACGGTAAGGGTATTTATCCGGCTGACTATGTTTTCAGTTTGTGACTTATGGACCCTCTTTTTCACATTCATGCGGGGACAATTGATAGTAATTATTAAGAACATATACAGATGTTACTCTTACCCAGGACTTTTAAATTCTGGGCATACCAGCAATTTTTGGAAAACAATAAAAGATTTGATGACGTCACGGCATTGATTGGGTTTTTTATTTTGCCTCGGGGGGACCCATTCAGGTAAAATGAACGTACGTACCCTACATTGGAAAAAAAACAACCGAATTATCGTCCTCGAACGTCGGTTTGAATCAGTAAGGGAAAAGGTAAATTCTGTAATTTTTAGACATAATAACCGTTGTCTTTGGAAAAAAATTAATAGTCACTCTTTGGGGGGCCAGAGGGTCATGTAAAGACCGTGATTTAACATAGTCGTATTTATTATAATATCGGTCGCCCCCGAAGAGCAAACTGATATCTGCATACCTGACACGTTACCTGGTACTGACACGTGACACCAAACTATTCATCTCTTTACCTTTATAACTAGAATACGCGCAAAGCACAAGCATTCTGTATCTCTGTTTGCACAGCGTAATCGACAAGATGTAAGACTATACATGTGGTTCGGTACAGGGAGGTAGGACACGAGCTGCTCTATTTGGCATTGGGGATTTCCAAACGGTTATTTTGTGAACCTCTACTGATTTACTATGGCAGTCTCGGGTCCCAGTGACATAAAAATTCACTCTTAAACCTTTGTTCAAAAGATCTTAGTAATATCATGATAATTAAGAAAAAAATATGAAGGTTGTCACATCAATCATGCTTCTGTTAACTTACCTGTTTAACTCCAACTCAGAAAGCTTTCCAGCAAAAGTAATCTCTATCAAACTAATACCCTTGAACATACGCGCCATGGCTACAGATCTATGCGCTCTTTAGCCATTCGCACCGATACACTCTAATATCAAAAGCGCCCTATTATAATATTATACACCCAAAACATTGCACTCCTGATATGCCATGCTCTAGGAGATAGCTTTGCTCAGGGTGAGAACATGAGATCTACGTTCGATTCCTCAGAATTAGTACCCCAGTTGTTCTAATTTTTGCTCCAGATCCTGGTTTAAGAGGCAGCACCAGTAATTCTATCCTCCTTATCTTGATGAAAGCCATTAGGTGACATCCGTCAACCTACACATACATGTTTGAGAGGCCCGGGTGATATTATCAGATAAAACTTATGAAAAGAAGGAGGCCGAAAAATAGAGCGTGTGGAACACCCCTTTATAGACTTTCGAGACAAACCTTCAGGACGATCTCTTAGTAGTCCGCCACCATTTAATTATGTTACACGAGAACTAAGTGTTTAACACGTAGGCCCTACGTATTTGTGTCCCGGGGCAATACACTTAATCTCATTTGCTTCTTTCACCCAAGCACCTCTGGAGCCTGTTAATGGGATATCGCAATCGACATGCTGATCGAAACTTGCACTTGGCTGGCAGCCACTGAGGTGACAATTTTCCTGATGACAGCTACTTGCCATTTAGACTGTGGTGTAATGCGGTGGTGTTCTTTCGTATAGCGCCATATAAATGCTGATTATGTAATCTCTGTTTTTATTTTTATCTTTAATATTTTAATTCTCTTTTCATGATTTCTTCCAGGACGTTAATATTACTTGAATTTCTAGTAAAACCCCATTCAGTGACAGCACACAGGTGCGAAGACACTGCCTATTCCTGACTCATCTTTCAAATTGGAGGCCAGCTGAAAGGTAGGACTTACTTGTCTTGCAACACGCCTTAGATACTGAGGATCAAGCACATGGCTCTGAACCGAACCATGTCAAAATATAAGTCGATCCCCGCTTCGTCACGTGATTGTGTCCTTAGACAGCCAATTGCTCGGTCGACCCACGCGTATTCTAAAAGTTGTTATGAGAGGCAGAGGTTAATATATTTTTGGTTTGGATGAAACTCCGAGTGATATCACCCACTGCTATTACTGATTAATGTTGCAGAGTGGGTGGGCCAGCTGAAAGCAAGACTTGCTACACACCTGAGTATACAACATAGTCGGGGTTTTTAATCTATGGTGTTTTTCTCCGATCTTAGATCCCCTGTTCATAATTGTTCCAAATATCAAGTCCCCAAGAGGAAATATTGGGTGATGTCTAAGTCTGGCGGGAAATTACTTCCTGATATCATTGCTCAACACTTCGTTGATAAGGAATTTATGAATGATCAATTGCACGATTAGATTTAGATATTTATATGGTTCACGGGTGTTTTAAATAGAGATCAGATTAATATTTCAACGATAAAATATATCACGGATTAGGCTATGTATAAAGGATATTTAACAGGATAAATATCACGCGTCTGAAGGTCGATAACAGTCGATAACTTTCGGCCTTCAATATATAAATGAATTGATGAACAAGTCTTCTTTCGCGCAGACATTCAATATTTGAGTCTCTTTAAAATGTTATTATAACGATAGGAAGAAGACGACAAATACATTTCCTATGTAACTCAATCATTTATGTCAAAAGAAATTCAAAGTATACCGATTCTAAAGATTCTTTTTAGTGTAAGATGTTTTGTTTTTGCTATTATTCCTAAATTTCAGACGTGTGCCTGCGGGCTGCGCGTACGTCCGTGTCTTTGTGTATATTGTTACTAAATTTATGTACTAATTCCGCTCTTTTACAGAAGGTTATCCATTAGAAAACAAATATCCAAACCTATCTGAAATTATTTTGAAAATAAAAAAAATAAAAAAAATAAAATATTCTATTTATTTTGTACATATAACGTTTATCCCAAGCTAATATCTATGTTTTATAGTAATAGTTTAGTTAAGTCCTATCTAGACCCAATGACGTCCACTGCCCCTAGCCCCGGCCCCAGTCCACATTGTAACACTGTTTAGTAATATCTTGAGAATCTCCCATTCTAAATCTATTATTCAAACACTGTATCTTTTTATAAGCGAATTAGCAAATCCCATGTAGCAAATTTTACAATTCCTAACTCTACTCACTTTTTCTTCAAGATTTAATTTGCACCCTCATTCTGTGTACAATCTTTCTGGCTAAGAATATGCATGTTACGACGACGCTAACAATTTAATAATGGGCATCATTTGTTTTCTTTACCGTATAGTACCCCTGCCTTTAATCGGCTATAACCCCTTTTGATTGGTTATTCAGGCGCGATCTAGGGATGAGCGTAGGGGGCGCGCGCCTCACAGTAATTCTGCAAAATCTTGCGAAATCAGCCCCTTTTGGACAGTTTCAACTTCAGCCCCCCCGAGATTTGACGTTTTTCAATCCTGTTGCGCCCCTGTCCCGTGTAGGTATAATATCGTTTGGATTACAAACCAAAGATAATGTGGAGAATGATGACCGGGTTTACAGATCTATAAAAACCCCTTTTAACTCAAAGGGGATTGTAAATCAATGGGTCGCTTTATGTCTTGTACATTCTGTCAGTTTCAGCTACCTGGGCCATGTTCAAGCGAGACTGCAACGCGGGCCCGGATCAGCATACTCATTTTAAAAAATCCTGAAACCTCAATACCATTTCCCAATGAATTGTGGATAGCGAAAGAGACGTACCTTCTATTTAAAATTTTGCAACTGTGTGTTTCATCGGTTGTTCTTGATTGCCTTGAAACCCCTAATTCATAGATCACTTCCACTCAAAGATGCTTGTATTCGAAACACATAAGGCTTCTCTATTTGACGTTCAGGCAAAATAGGTATACGGAACAATGAACGACCCTCTCTGGCCTTATCATTCTCCTCTTTTAAGTCGAAATGAATATTTTGCCAGTACAAACACCCTGAAAATACGGGACTCGTTGGATCAGTAAGAGAATAGATACAGGTGAATTGGTGAGTTTACATTACTTGTGACAATGATTCCAAACAAACCCTTTGATGTAACGTCAACTGTGCATGGTAGAATATCGCCTAACCAATTGGTTAACGGATATGCAAGCTCAAGCTACGAATTCCTTACCGTCACGTTTTTCAATGATATCTCACGATTGATACACAGTTTGTAAATGAGTGGCGAAATGCGTAAATTGCTTCTCTTCATAAATCACCTCGACCCTATTGCGGAAAATTTGTGCCCACAATATCTTTGAAACAAACACCACACACACATACACTTAACCCGTCGATGCCCATCGCAAATACACTTTACTATTTACAACATATGGCCGCTAACCGAAGATTTAAAAAGGGTATAATGAGAAGAAACAGCACGAGAGTTAAATCATGCAAGAACAGTGGTAATTTGAAGATATTATATGATAATTACAAAAAGGGGTGTCTTTTAAAACTCTGCACAAACCTTGAATTCAATAAAATTATTGTGTGTGTTGGGTGTGTGTGTGCGTATGTATGGTCACCAATTGGACCAGAATCGATATACTAATAATCCCAAGGAGAGGAAAATTTCCCCTTTTCCCCCTGCCACCCCCCCCCACTCAACTATAGAGGCCTTACACTTAATGTGTTCATAGGTAGCTGCCTGAAGTTTACAAAATACTGCTGCTTGACAAAATTAGACAATTTTTTGTCGAATTAGGAAAGGACTCGGTAGCATTGACCAAGTCCCACATCCTGATAGTCCCGTTGCACGCTCATTTAATGCAGTGTCTGAGGTCAACAGTTTGAGAGGGTCAGTCGGTTGTTCAAAATTTTGTGCTGAAATCCGCAAATCAAGGTCTTGTTGGCAGCAGCCGTCGGGTTAGGTAAAAATTTGAATTTTTAACAATGTTTTATTTTTTTCTTTTTTAATAAAACAACCCAAAATCTTAATTTTCCTTGTAAAAAGGCTATCTTTAAGGCTAGAAAGCTATTTTGGTATCAAATTAAAATAAAGAATTACTTGGGTTCATAGTATTCATAAACAAAGTACCAGAGCGAAAATTTAAGTGGTGTATTTTTGGCTAAATATCTCATTTTGGGGGAAAAGGTCACTTTTGCATTTTTTCTAATTAAACTTTGTTTTTAAGTATATCCGATGACTTAATTTTGAAGAATTATTATTTCATGATATAAATTGGATGTTCTTTTGTACCTAGAAACTCCACAATTGTCTTTCTTTGTTATTTCCCTCTAGATTTAGACATATCACGGCCCTTCCCTAAAACAGATGTTTGCACTTCTATATAAGGTCCAGGTTGCACTTCAAGTATTACTACACTTGAGCTATACAAGCGCAAAGTTTTTCAAGATTTTCCAAGTATACTAAGGAAGCAGTGTATGATTTATGCGTTAGTTTTTGATCCAATCACGTGACCACTAATTCACTTCTCATTGTGTAACAATACCAGTACTTTGTCCTTTGGATATCACCGTCATAATACATCAATCTTGACTGTTTTCTCGTCGATTCATTATAGGTTCAATGTGATAATAGTTTGAGTAATCTGCGAAGTCCCATGCACCCCCCCTGACTCTATCAAACCAACTTTTTAAAGCTTCCTTTTTAAGTCCTATCTATTACACATTTGGATGTTAACCCAAAATATCCCAGATGGCTCCAAAATGGCTCCAAAATGGGTAAAATCTTATAAAATGGTGTATAACCTCCAAAAGTTGTTTCAAGACTTTGGAAAATATTCATTCAAATTTGATTTTTAATCATTAAGCACAGTAATTTCCCTTATTTGATTTTTCACAATTAAAATAAAATCCAGATGGTGTACCCAATGGCCGCCAATGTGTAAATAGAAAAGGTGTATAACAACATCAATAAATGGGTCAATTACAAAACATCGATTTGGTTCCTTTCATTAGTAATTTCCCCATTCTCATAGGTTGTTAAAAAAACAAAAACAATGGCAGCCAATATGACAAACCCATAGAAATGTATAGCTACAGTCTTGTAGTTGTTTTTTTTTTTTGCAAAGTGTCACCGAAGTATGGCCAAATAATAGTTTCTTTAAGACATCCTCAGTTACTTGAATGTAGTGTCTGTTTTATTAATAAGTATACTTAGGCATAGAACGTCTCTTTGGAATATTTGATAAACAAATGGCGCTAACATTCCCCCATTTATATTAAGTATTGTCCTCCACTTATCAACTATGCTACAAACTCTCATTATTATAAGAAGTACTTGACCTTATTCTAACAATTGCCAGTACTTCGCATGGAATTCCAGCTAGGAATATCGGGTAAAAGCGAAAAAAAATGGTACTAAATTGGACAATTTTAAAGCTATTAACCACTCATTATCAAAATTTCCTAACAAACTTTCAGTATTCTTGATTCTCTTGAGCTGGATTCATATGATTTGGCCAATACCCGAAACCCCGACTTAAATTCCAGTTAAATATCCCGTGAATAGCCAAAATGGTCATAAAAATGTATCTTTTTAGCAATTGCCCACCCTTTGTCAACTCATACCAGCACAAACGTTCGTCGGTTCTACATTGAGCGGATTCATGGCAATTGCCTAGTACTTCGGCATGGAATTCCAGCTATGAGCAACAGATGATGTCAAGAAATATGGCTCAAATGGTCATTTTATCCAGCAACTGCTCATCGCTTATCAAAATATATCAAACTTTCAGTATTCAGGAAGCCCTTGAGCTGATTCATACAATTGCCCAGTACCTTGGCACGGACTTTGACATCAGCGGCGGCGGAACCAGGAGAGCCAGGGGCCATGGTCTCTTCTCCAATTTTTAAAGGGGAAAATCGCTCCTCCTCTGCTGGTTTTACATAGCGGATGACAACCTGTTATAAAAAACTATGCTAAGGAAACAATTATTTCAGAAACATTCCTGCTAGAATCTCAGATTAAAGTTAATAAATGGTACTAAATGGACATTGAAATTTTTGTCCACCGTTTACCCAACTTTCATTATCTTCCTCGAAAAAACCTTATTTTATTAAGCTAGGGTCAGTGTTTCCAGGACTATTAAACGGTCATTTTAGCACACTAGTTGAAGGTAGCACCTTCTCCGGGTTAGGGTATGCCTTCAAAGTCCGAAGGGCAACAGGGATGGTTGCCACCCAAGATATTTATGGGTGCATTTTTTGAAGATATTGCCAATATTGCTCTAAAACTCTTATGTTTATGTAAACAGTCTTTGGGGCCTCATTTGCAGCTGAAAACCCGCTTGAAAATCCGATATCCCTACCTTTTGATAGCGCAAAATTTGATTTCGCCTATTTTCTGCCCTGTGGAAATGCCAATTTCGCCGACGTGCGACTTGATGACTCATTGGTGACGCCATTAGTATAAATTGGTACTTATTTTAGTAGCAATGGAAAGAGGAGGACCTGCTATCCACTGGGGTCTTTATAACGAATTCTTGAGGGTGTCCCTTCGTAATCTGTGTTACAAACAAAAAAAAGGCTTGGTAACACGAGGGTTTATAGTAGATTTCAAAGTGAGAACTCATTACAAAAAGTTTAGTCTGGTCCATTCACCGATGAGAGGTAAGAGAATTATTTTAATGGCCACACAGGTAACCGTTTTTAGTACGCATACAATTGTAATTGTAATGTAACTCGGAAATAAATGTTGACTTAAAATACATTGTTCACACTCTAAATAGCTTGGATGTTGTCAATTATCACGATGAAAAACACCATAAGTGTTTCATTACTATTTGAGCATAATTACCTTTGACACTGCAAAATATCATTCATTATCACAGCATCTGAGAAATAATGCATTCTAATATAATGCATTCAAATTTACACTTAAAAAAAAAACATTTAGTTTTTTTATTTGGCCATCAAAAATGGGCCAGCTGTATTAAGAGATTAGCACAAAGCGGATTTGACATCCCAGCCAACCAGGCATAAGTCCTTCTATCATTAACAGAACCATTGTAAAACTGATGCATCAGTTTCCAGTAGCCGATTCTGTACGGTAACTTTGGTACCATGGACCAATATGTTTTATAGTGGCAAACAAAGCTTAGTCTCCACGTGGCCGGGGATTGAACCCCCTATCAATGTCCCCGCTATGGAAATATGCGTGAAGTCTCACTTCATTTGAAATCTACTACTATAATTTTATGCAGTGGCAATCAATAATTAACAGTGCATTCAAGTACCATTTGTTGTTTCATCTGATAGTCCTAGGTGGAATGCCATGCCAATACGGTCGGTGTGACAGGAGATAATAGTCCTCCGGCTCACAGTCCGGGAACAATGGTACCATAAGGGCAATCGATTCAGTGACTCTTTCACGCAACCTTAGTTTCATGCTTTATGTCCGTTGTTGTCTATGAAAGCCCGGACTATGACCTGCCGGATTATGATTACTCTTTCCACACCGGTGTAAAGGAATATGTTCGTCAGGAACCATAGTCGGGCTCCATAGACGACACAGAATAAAGCGTGAACTAATATGCGTTAAAGTCAACAATTGAGTGCCCGATTGTTCACATTGGTAGGGGGACTATGAAGTCCGGAGGACTTATCTCCTGTCATGCCGATTACAGCATTGTATGAAACAGTCACTACCTTCAAATAACCGCGGGTATTAGTTACTTATTATAGGAACCCTTTCTATTCTATTATTTGCCATACTTTACTAGCCACTTTGTAAAAAAAATGCAACTATCAGGTCTTGAGGTTCTTTATTTTAGAATAAAAAATCATTACTTTAAAACCAATAATTTATGCGGCCTACCCATGTTTGGCTGTTTTATAGTTGCATTTTCTAAATGAATTTTTATACACTGTAAAAGTAACGGATAACACTTTTATAACACTTCAACTAGTAAGTTTTTTTATAATTTTACACAAAAGGTATAAGAAGCGTTGCACATGATTAACACTGAAAGATGTCAAAAACAGGTTCACTGTTTTAGTGGTTTAATATTATTAGCACTTTAAGATGTTAATTCTGGATAATATTAAAGCTTTGGAAGTGTTAATAATTACTAACACGAACGCATGTTTAACATGTTTAAGTGTTAATCTTGTGCAACGCGCCCATGTTTGTGTGTAAAATATAATAATATTAACACATTGAAGTGTTCAAAGGGTTAACTCGTTGTACTTGTTCGTGTCTTTTTGGCGGCAATTTTGGACGACATCTTATTTTTTTTTTTGAAATTGAAAAACAAATGATAATGGGTCAAATACTAATGACAGCACCAAAATTCCATTGATTTTCTTTTTATTGGGAAAATACTGTAAATATAAATGGGTATTTTTTTTAACTTGCTAGATAAGAAACCAAATTCCATGGAATATTGTCCCCCAATCTTTTGGATGTTATAAACATTGTCTAATTTTTACCATTTGGCAGCCAATTTTGGACGCCATCTTGAGTTGTTTGCTAACATCTCGATGGTATAGGACCATAAAACGAAGCAAGAAAGTTGGGGGGTTGGGTATAGGCATGGGTTGAACGGGTCTCCTCCGTAGATAAGCGACTATATCACAATACTTACCTATATACTGAAACGACGAGAACTGTCAGATTGTATGACTTGACCTTCCAACTACAAACATCCCTATTGTTACATAGGAAATTAGTTTGTCCCGTGATTGATCAGCTGACCCAAAAAAATGTCGTACACTGCTTCCTATATTTTTGGAGAACCTGTAGTCAAGTGTAGTATTACTGAAGTGACATTTATCTTATCAGAAGCGCAAAATCCTGCTTTAGGTAAGGGCATGATTATTGTAAAACTAGTAGGGAATAACAAAGAAAGACAATGTGTGGTTTCGAGGTATACATGAAGATCCAATTAATATCATGAAAAAATAATTCTCCAATTAAGTTTAATTGATTATACTTAAAAAAAACAAGTTTTAATAAAAAAATGCAAAAAATGAACCTTTTTTCCCCCAAAATTGAGATTTTTAGCTCAAAATACACCACTAATTCGCTCTGTTTCCGTTTGGGCTTATGAAACAAACCCAATTAATTATTTTATCATTTGATACTCAAAGCATCTTTCTACCTTAAAGATCGCCTTTTAACAAGGAAAATACGATTTTGGGGTGTTTATTTAAACATGACTTTTAGTTAAGAAGTCAAATTTTCACCCTCAACCCCGACGGCTGCTTGCAACCTAAGACCTGTGATTTTTCGGATATCACACAATTTTGAGCAAGACTGACCCTCTCAACCTTTTGACCTCAGCCACTGCATTAAATCGATGCTGTGCCACGACTTGAGACGTGTCTTGGAAGGCACGCCTCAGAATGCTACCACCTTTGTGGACTTTAAAGTTGCCTTCGGACTAATTGACCTTGAAAGTATTCGACGTTACAGTCCTCGAATAGTCCGTCGAATGCCATTTCTTGTTTCTGCTTTGACAATGTTAACCCTAACCTAAGCCTTACACCTAATAAAAACCAAAACCAAACCCAAACTCAAAGTTAACAGCTATACCCTAACCTTTTTCGAATGAAATGGGCCCTATGGCTATTTAACCGACTGTCGGGTGGAATTAATTAGATATTGAAGCTGTATTGGGTTTTAATTAGCCCATAAAGGCTATTAGCCAATCCCTGAAGGGCCAATAAGCCACTTCCTAAAAGAACTACAACTGATTTGTCGGCTATCTTGCTTTGGTTTTTTTCTTGCAAGAAACGACTTTAAGAACGTTCAATTCTTTTTGCGTAGTCAAAACAATGTATGCATTTAAACTAATCGTACACTACATAACATCCAGACACAGATTAGTGCTCGATTAATATCAGTGTTTCGTGGGTAATATAATGGCACGTACCCACACATAATTGCTTCCGCACTTGAGGTTTACTATTTCCAAATCGAAAGGGAAAAAATCATTATTTACATAAATGATGGGTTATTAAACAATCCATAGCCTGTCAAGTTTTTAACTTCAATAACAACACTGACCCTTAGAACAAACATTGCTCACTAATAGCCTGAGTAAAAGGCCAATGAATCCTAATTTTGACGTTGCCAGTGGTTTAACACGTACGAATTCGAAATTTGCCAAAATGGAATTTAATGTGTAAACCTGATCGAAACCCGTGGGGTTGGAGATTCCAAATCGCCATTTTTAGGGGGTTTACAAAAATATATCATATTCCGCCGTATAAATTGACGTGAATTTCTTGCGTTTTAACACCGTGATTACAAAAGTGTACTGAATAAACCTACCCCGTAGTAGGTTTATTACAAAATTTCAGTCTGTTTACATATTCCTTACGTCCCTAGAGAAAATGACTAGCAACCTGGCGATCCCACAAAAAAGGAGGTATTGGCATTTGTGTTGTTAGATTTTAGGAGTATTTCCGTTAAAACAATGGAAGGGGTCTGCTCCGTGATTTTTGAAAAGTGCTAAAAAGTGGGATTTAGGGATTAAGGGATATAAAGGGGCATGATTATTATAACCTAGTCATAACATCATTTTGAACAATTCTGAGGGCGCACTTTCTCAATAATGTGTCACTGTGTCCACTTAAAATTTTGCGTCTGAAGAAAATCTTGAACCCACGATCTACGAATTCTAAGACCACCGCATTAACGACGCCAAACAATCCAGCACGCACCAGGTCGGAACACATAACCCGCGTTTTTAGGCAAATCGAAAATTTATGTGGTAGGGTTGCCCACTTATCCTTCCCATTATTACGGGCAAAATTTCACCCTAGCGCGTGTAAGGGGCGGGCCTTCAAAAACCCGAACAAGGGTTGCCAGCTGGGCTTCACCCGATTCTTTCGGTTTGAACCGTTTTCTATTGTTGATAAAACATAACACACAGTTTCACCGCCTGAAACCCAGGACAACGGGGGTTGATTTGAAGCCACCAACCCAAAAGGCTAACATAACTTAAATTTAAGGTTCCGTTCATGCCGGGGTTTGACTCCTAGTGAAATGCATTATAAAAATGCAGTGCAATCAATTTACTGCAAATGTTTCCGTCAATCGGCAGTTAAAATCATTCCAAAATTGGCTTACTGCAACCTATTGCACCTTGTGAATCACACGTTTTAAAATCATTTTACTCTATAGGACATGGTTACATGATACCAATGTTGGCATTTAATTATATTCGTGCTCAGACCTGGGGATTACTTATTTCTTCACTAAATTAAACCATATTATTTTAACCAGGGAAAAAGCTTGGTCCCCCACATGAATAGGGGTTGCAAATATTTAGAACAGGAATAAATGTCAAACTGAATTATTTCTAGCGAACTCAGTGACCAATGGATAGACAAAACCTCAACATGCTCAAGCGAACACCAATGGGGCTATTGATACTCAATAATCGGCATGAAACACACTTCACATTCATTTACATCTGGTCAGTGTTATGTGAACAGTGTCGAAACTGATATGTCCTTGCTGCATTGGCGGAGTAGTTCTTTCCTCGTTCGCGATAAAGAAATCTTGAGATTCTACTTGTTGGGTTCGTTAAATTTGTCCATATGATTAATAATCTTTTTTGAAAGAAAAGAAAAATGAAAGGGACAAAATTCATGAAAGAAAAGCCCCATGGCAAGGGTTGACCTAAATTGTGCATCCCTACTCCGCAAGTATTGTCTTCTTTAAAACCATGAAAAAAAAACAAATTTATATTAAATTTACCAAGAAAGGCAATGATTCAGCGACCTAACATTTTTTAAAAATCATGACGAGGTTGAGGATGTTGCCCTTTAAGTTATTGAACCAGATACTTAGAGCTCGATACGGAGAAGTCATAACACCTGATTTAGCTTGAGTTCTTTTCAAAAGTGTGGGCACGTAACAATGGGACCTGCATACCCTGTTGAGAAAAGTATCAGAAGTTTTAGGTTGATTGTTGAATATCACTTGCTCTATTGTGCGCTTGCATTTAAGTGTACATATGGTCACCTGACCATTCGGGGAAGTAACTTGAGTGACATTTTATTCATTTTATAAATAATGTGCACTCTTTTCATTGGGGATACAGCTTTTCCTGTTTACATAATATTTTAAAATTTTAGTGACGGAAGTAAGTGATCCCCAGCGATGGAGAACGAAAAGATCGTTAAATCACTAACGTATCATGGCCTATTACAGTTTGATTGCGTTCGCAGTAGTAAATGAGGTATACTACAAGTAATTGCATTTTTTGTTAGGCCGCATTAAAATGCAGTAAAAAGTAATATGAACGGACCTCTAAAGCCACTATTTGTAAACAAATTCGCGCACCTATTCTTCATCCAAGATCTTTTTTACACTGTGTATTGGAAAATTTTCTGGTAAAGACCTCTGCAAGTGGTTAAGCGCCAACACAACGTATTGGGCAAGAAATGGACTCATTTATGCATTGTTTATAAAAAAGTCGGGGATCCGCCTTTTTTTGTAAGTCTAGAAACTGTCGTAAATGACATCTTCAAGACCGATTTAAATGCTTAAGGTGTCGGTTTCACAAAGAAAAGTAATATAAGTGTGTTGACTATAACCTAACACTCTAGAAATTTAGAGACGAAATTGCATTTGCATTTGGGAAAAAATGACGGATTGTGGCTTTAAGAAGACTCATCGCTCTTTTCGTTCGTTCATTACAGGATAATGATGTTGCTTGGGGAACAATTGACACAAATCAGTTAAATATAGGCGCGAAGCCAGCCCGGTTGTTCGAGGGCGGGCCAATTTCTGGTAGGCGCAACAAACGTCCCGACCACAAGCAAAAAATTTCCCGTTCGCAGGGCAAACACGAACCTGAAAAGGGATCATTTTAATATGAATATCCTGATTATTTCCCGATTTCCTTTCCAAGATATTTTCAGAGGGTGGCCACTCTGCCCCTCCCCCTTTATTACCACATGGTAGGCCACTGGTCTCAATATGATTTATGGACATGAACGAGTGAATAAGTGAGTGTGATGGATACGCCACTGGTTCAATATGATTTATGGACATTGAAGGAGTGAATCCGTGGATTATGTGAGTCGTCTCTTAAAGCTAGGCGCCCTCAAAAGGCCCCGTAATTAAGAAAACATATAGCCTCGTTTGTCGTGTCGACTCTCCCAGTTGGTGAATCTGTCAGATAACAAGTTTTACACTGGGATTGACTGCGTTTATTCGTGGAAGGAATAGAAAACTGGACAGTTGACACAAACACTGTGACGTGGGCATAATCTCCAAGTCTTTGAAAGGAGCGAATGTTCTTTGACAAGAGGGCCCGGTCACGTGCAAGTCCGTTGGAACGCGTTTTTCAATAGGGGAAAATAGGAAGGGAATTAAGCGCACATCGTTCTAGCGGAAGGGAAAAAACCCGTAATCCCGTCAAGAAGCACTCCCAATGAACAAAACGTGTTCAATGGATTAGTGCTTGGCAGCACCAACCATTTAAGGAGAGTGCTACCGGGGCCGAAATAATAAAATTTCATCATAGCTAAAATTGACCGGAGGGATGTGGAGTTCATGTTGAAAACAGGTATGAAAAAATGTAAAGTCCGGTGGCAATTTGCATACGGACCCATTTACCAAATTGTAAGCAATCTTAAGCCAAAAACAACTAGAAGACATTTTGGTGTAAAACATGTTTTTTTTCTGGGTCAAGGAGTTCAATAAACTATTCCCAAAAAACTATAAAATGTTTTGAGTGCCGATATTTTCCAAGATGCTGACATGTTATTGGCACAACCTTAATTTTTATGATTTTAAGTTTTTTATTTTTTTCTTTTTTCAAAATTAAAAAATTTTCGTGTCAAGGAGTTCATCCAACTATTTACAAAAAACTATCAGGTAAATAAAAAGTAAGAATTTTTTTAATTTTTTTATTTTTTTTCAAAATGGTCAACATAGAAAAAGGCCAAAATCATTTACCTCATGCTATACAGGAACCTAGGATGTGATTTTGGTGACAAAGTGGGTGTTTTATAGGTCACGGATTCACAAACAGCCATATTCTCAAAACGTTTCAGATGGAGTCGGGGGAGCATGTTATCATGGACTACCAATGTGACACCCAAAATGTGACCCCTTGACTACTCGATATGTTATCCACCCAAACAATATATCTGGAAATGCATGGGAATTTTGATATTTAGGCCGTTATTACTTTAATAGAAACCCATGATTTGTTTGTTCAGATATGTCAAGAGTAAAATGCCCCGAATTTCGACAATTTAAATGGTCATGGTCACGTGAAACTTATGGTATTCAATGTTTTGGGGTTTTCGTTTCATAGGGGGCATAAAGCGCCGTTAGGAAGTTCTAAGGAGGAGTCACCGAGGCATTGGTTGATTGGTATCAATCATCAAAGCATTCTGGGTTAGTATATTTAACAATTTGCCGCATTAAGCCTGCCATTGCAGTAAGTTAACAATCTAGGGTAATCAGTATTTAAAAAGATTGGGCTATATCTTGGAATAAAAGTGGCAATTGCAAAAAAAATACTTATATTCATCCTACAGTTTTTAGAATAGTCTTATTGAATCCTTGACCCAGAAAGAAAACCCTAATTTGACACCAAAATCATCCCCCTAGGTTATATAAGAACAACAGGTTTCTTTGAGAGATGTCGGGCATCTTGAAAAATAGCCATGTATATAATTTCCATGACTCAAGACAATTCTGGCAATGTATATGGAACCTCTTGACCCAGAAAACATTACATTCCGACACTAAGTTACCATAGTAGGCCGTATTAAAATGGCGGCCCATTTTGCAAAATGTGGTTTATGCATTATTGCCATCACTTATTTTTGTTCAAGTGGTTTTCGAGAACTACACAACCCAATGATCAATTTCAGCTAGGATTGCAAAATGTTAGTATTCGGCCTGGTGGTAGAAATCTAAGGCCCTTGTTCACCTGATGATGCAGCACTAGATGTGCGCTCGACTGTTCTGAATAGAACCACTAATGCATGCAGTGGTGAAAAGAGCTGTATTGTTTCCTCAACAACGCTCGTGGAACATCCATTAGGCCATGATACGTTCGCGTTTTAACGATCTTTTCGTGCCACAGCGCTGGGGATCACTTACTTCATTCACCTAAAATTTTAAAAAAATTATGTAAACCAGGAAAAGTTGTATCCCCAAACGGAAAGAGTGCCACATATTTAGAAAAAAGTAAAATGAATTAAAATGTCAAAATCAATTTACTTCCGGAATGTCAGGCCACTATGTACAGTAAATGCAAGCGAACAATAGAAGCGAATGATATTCAACAATCAACCTAAAAAAACTTCAGATCTCTTCAAAAGGGTATCAGGTCCATTGGTTCAGTGCCCACCCCACCCCTTTTGAAACAGAACCAATCTAAATGCAGGTGTGTTAGACTCCCCGTATTGAGCTCTAGTATATGTATAAAAATTAAAGGGCAACATCTCACCTCGCTCAGGATTTCTAAAAATGTAGGTCGCTGAATACCATTGCCTTTCTTGTGTAATTGAATAGACAGAAATTGTTTTTTTATGTTTTAAAGACAATAAAAGTTGCGGATTTAGGTTTTTGGCACAACTTAGGTCGGTCAGCCCTTGCCATGGGCTTTTCTTTCATGAATTTGTCCCTTTACATTTCTTTTCGAAAAAAAAGTATTAATCTGATGGACCAAATTAACAGAAAAACCAGTTAGAATCTCAAGATTTCTTTTACGCGACAACGAGGGGAGCGGAAGGCAAAGAACTCCGCACTGCAGCAAGGACATATCATTCGAAATCTGTTCACAATAACAATGGACCAGAGTAAAAGAATGTGAAGTGGTGTTCAGGGGCCGATTATTGAGTATCATTAGCCCCGTTGTTCGCTTTGAGAATGTTTTGGGGAGGTTAGGTCTATCCATTGGTCACTGTTATTCTAGAGAAATGAAATTTGGTTGACATTTTATTCATTTTTCTAAATAATTTGCACCCCTTTATTTGGGGACAAGCTTTTTCCTGGTTAAAATAATATTTGTTTAATTTTAGTGAAGACATACGTAATCCCAAGGGTCTGGAGCACGAATATTAATTAAAAGGCCAACATTGTATCATTACAGCCTACTGAATGAGTGACACTAACCTTAATAACACGTTGAAGATGGCTGACGCATAAGGCTATAAATGTGCTGTGCTTGGTTGGAAACCAACTGACCTCTACACATGAAAAAGGGAGGGGTCGGAGTCGCCGATTGAAACAAAAGGAAGTAGCTTTTCGCCTTAGCAATATGGCGGGAAACAATTCATACACCTGCTGGTGCACATATTCCACACAGATGTTCTATTGTTATACAAAATTCCTTTAATTTTGCCAATAAAGTGAATCCACATTGTGCAGGTCAAAATGCAACTTCCTGTTGTTTCACTCGGCAACCATCCAACTGTGCGGCAGCCCGCTATCCATGTGTAGAGGTCAGTGTTGGAAACTAAGATTTTGTGCAGAAAATAAACTGGTTACAATTAGTGTGTTTAAAATTAATTAAGGATCTAGAAGTAGTATGGATAGACTCAGTCGTCCAATAATTGTTGAAGTGGTAATATTTTTTATTATTTTCAGGGTTATTTTAAAGGGAAATAACATGCTAATTTTTAGTTTACAAATGTGATAAATTATATTGAACCGATTCTCAACAGTGATAATATTACGATAAATTAATTAGCTAATTAAAGGAAAACATATAATTGGAACTGATGGGCGCACCGATAACCTCAACATCCTGACGTTTCGACCAATGTGACATCATGTTTACAGTTTATCCCATGGCGATTGTCAATACAACGTAAAGTACTTTGAGTATCTAACATGTCTAATAGGTTTGTATGGCTTTTGATCGATGCACATCTACAGTGTATTCAAATAAAGAAATAACTGTTTCACAGATTAACCTCAAAACAATAACGAATGCTTACTTTGGATCTCAATGAAGAGTAGAAAAATTTAAAGTTGTAAGCTGTTATTATATATCGTGAGCCCTATATGTTAACGGGGCTTATATGTCTCCAACCCGGCTAATTACGCTACTGCTTGATATTCTGATTTTATTGACGCTAGTCTAAATCTGACACAAAGGGCCGGCTTCAAAACGCAACTACGCCAGTTTCTTTCTAGTTGAAACCCGTTTCTACTTTTGTAAACAACGAAACATGGTTCAACCGCCATAAGCTACAAGTGAACCAACGGTTGAGCTTTGAAACCGCTGTGATATTTTTACCCCTTCAGGTAGTCTTACGGAATAAAGCGCATGCACACTTATTTATTACCTGAAGCGGTAAAAATATCACAGCGGTAAATCTATAACACCGCACCTGACCTCAAATTATCTTGTACCACATGTTTTGTTAGGTGGTGCCTAATTGGGGAAAATGGGGCGTGTGATGACTACCTACTTTTCTATCTTTTTAAAATTTTCATCATCTAATTTCGTCGGCATCGGGGAAAAGCGACCTCAGTATCGGCTATTACGCTACTGCTTGGTATAATCGTCTCAGCACGCTGCCGTTTATCCGATTGAGCTGTCACTTTTGACCAGCACGATGATATCTTTGAAACTAAACGATTGATATTGGAATCAGTTTGTATTGAAATATCAATTTGGGTACAGCATCATCGCCTTGTCCATCCTCAGTTTCATCGGTATAGCGTCGATTGGCTTCACTTTGTGCTAATATTTCGACGGTAATATTTATTCACATTTCTTAATTCCTTTCTCACAAAGCACTTCGTGTCTATACATTTTTATCGGTAGCAAATGTTCCTATACTATACAAAATTGTGAAAGAATCAGCTGATTGTTTTAATTGTTAATGACGTACGTCGCATAACTGGAGTACAAAAAGTCTTGGCGAACAATACAAAACCATTTTGGTTGCACCCTTTATTGTTTTAAGTTTAAAGGACGCGAGGAGACAAAATTCTCACAATTTGGCACTTGATTGGTTGTAAAAAACAATTGAAAAACAATTAGAAAGAAAACCAAAACGTAAGTTTTTATCTTGAGGTCCTATAGAGAAACCTGCATGGATTTTCTGTCGGAAATCATCTTCTTATTACTTCAGGTGTGATTTACTTACGACCTTTAGAAAACCGGACTTATGCTTATGCAAATGCAGATGCGGTGATGCAGTGATTTCCGAACACAGCTGGGCATGGGCGTGCCACTGGCATCACCTCATCGATAAGCATAAGCCGGTTTTCTAAAGGTCGAACTTATTGGTGGGCATGCAAATATGCAAATTAAAACTGATTGCGAACAAAAGTGGGGGGGTCGCACTTTTCTGAAAAAAACCTAGCGTGTCTTTTGTAAACTGACGATTGTAATCATAATAAGTCGCCTGTGAACGGAAAAATATGAACTATTCTAATAAAGCGAGTTCTGTTAACTGTATTTTAAAAGTTCACGAATCCACTACCTTAGTCCTTGAGGAAAGTGTACAACAATCGAAAGACAGTAATAGCGTGGAACTCATTTTTCCGTTGTAATGTGTTCTAAAAACGTCTATAGTTGTCAAATCACATTATTCAGTGCAATATGGCGCTTGCAAAGTCCACAATGCAATAAGATTGTGTTATTTTAGGAGCAAAATTATTAAACATTATTGTATGCAAATTGATGGCGTATCACGCTTGTAGCTCTGTCGTGTCGGTGAAATAAGTTAAAGGACAAAATGTGCAAAAGTATTAGCATTCTGGCTGTCATTTTTGCGGACCAAGTGAGGCAATGTCATACCTGTCTAAAACCTGACAGACGATTTGTTTAATAGGCCTGTATCTCTTTTGTATATTTGTTGTAAAATAATGGAGAGGCCAATTGTTAATTTGGTTTTCCCAATTGTTAAAGAGACGTTCTACTATCTCCATCATGGCTTTATTAAGAGACGTTCTACAGTCACTCAGTTGATAGAAGTATTTTAATAAAGTCAGCGCAATTTTGGAAAATGCTGGTCAGGTCAATATGGTGTACCTTGATTTTTCTAAAGCTTTCGATAGCGTTTCTAATTCTTACTAGTTACTTTTGACAAAATTTCGTTCTTTTGCTTTTCATTCTAGTCTCCTGAAATGGTGTGAGGTTTACCTCACAGGTAGAATTTAGCGTGGTTTGCTGCTTACGGCGCATTCTGATTGATTGCCAGTTGTTTCTGAGGTACCTCTGGGTTCCATCCTGGGGCCCCTTTTACTTGCACTATACATTAATGACCCAACCAGCGTTACCCAACATACTAAAATTGCATTATATGCTGATTATGTCATATTAATGTTAAGAAGCCATCTGACTGTGAGCGACTTCAGGCAGATTTAAATGCATTAGTTTACTTAGAGCAATATTTGGGACTTCAATTTCCGTCCTTCTAAATGTCGGGTTACTACTATGTCAAGACGTAGAAAACCCATCATTTTTTTATTACGACATTGATGGTGCTTCTTTTATAAGGGAAGGTTTTTTACAAAGAAATGGTCAAATGGGTAATTTTTTACCAGTTTATAATTTTGTGCTCAAGTACCCCTTTAATAATATGTTTACTTCCGGGTTATAAACTAAAATAGCCCAAATTCAACTTCACAAGTATGTTTTTCTCCTTTGGAATTTACTGTTATAGTGTTATATAGCATAATGCAACCTATAACTTCAAAGTTCAAATCCGACACCCTAAAATCCAAGATGGCCGAAATTGAATATGCAAATTAGGACTGTTTTTGTATTTTTTTTCTTTTATTCAACCTAAGTGTCCCTGAAACAAAATATGAAGTGTCTAGCGTGTTTAATTAAAAGGAAAGTGTTTTGGATGGAAACCTTCCTTTAAGTAAAATTGACACCATCAATGGTGTAGGTGTTGATATTTCCGCTAAACCTGCCTGGGATACTCATATCAACAGAGTCGTCAAAAAATACTGTAACAATCGTAAAATGGGTATAATCATGTGTACAGTTGGGTTCAATGTCCCAGTTAATGTCACTAAAACTCTTTATAGTTCCCTGACCAGGAGTGATCTTGAATAATTATGATAGCTGCCTTTGTAGTGGTACATCAACAAAATATCAAAATTTTGGAAGGTGTCCAAAGACGAGCTACCAAGTGTATATATCTTAGACTATTTTGATCAGGACTATAAGGAGACGATCACAAGTCTTGACTTACATCTTCTCACACTTAGAGGGGCAAGTTTGATCTTTCTTTTTTTCTATAAATTTCAAGAGGGCTACTATGATCTCAACATTAATAACTATGTTGAACTTTGTCAGAATAGGCAGGACATCCCGCCTCTAGGTCATCTTTTGATTCTTGTAAGTTGAAACTCCAGAACATGCCTGGGATGACACTTGAAATGATAAAAGAGTACAATCAGGTACACTGTTGGTTGCTGCCAGTGGCTCCTAAAGTATACCTAAGTTACTTGCACCAAACTTTTCTGGTGTGGCATTTGGAACCATTTCAACATTCTTCCAGTACAATTCATTTCAGAATTGGGGTGTTCCGTGCGTAAAACATCGGGGGGGGAGGAGCAGGGACAGAATGCCCGATAACAAGAATGGGACGGAGACAATCGAAAAATGGTACGAGACGCGGGGATAAAAGCAGGGGAAGGAGAGGGAGAAAGAGAGAAAAGGGGAAGAGAAGAGAAAAGAGGAAAGAGAGAGAAGAAAAGGTGAATGGAAGGAGAGAAAGAGAAAGGGAAAGGAAGGATAAAGAATAATGATTCTCTGTTCAGGTCTGGTTTACGCGCCTGTTTGGTCTGTGCTTTGGTCACGACCACATGATTCACAAAATTATACAAAGTATAATCAAAAATGTCAATAATGGGCTTTCAGAACTATTTCCAAGCCAAAAGGGCAAACTATTCGCTCCTTCCAACTTTTTTTGCACTAAACGATATTAGGGAAACACGTGTAGACATAACAGAAAAACAAGGCAAATCTTATTTCGATCGAACATCGCACGTAACACACTTCTTTCATACCTTTTACAAATGAAGAGCGCCGCTCATTACTCTCCTTACTGAATGGTGACGTCAGATTTGCAATACAGCTTGGGGAGTTTTGAAATTCTTTATTGTGTTTTCATGACTTTCGAGAGACTTTTTTAGAACCTCGGGTTGTAAAAATTATATTCGCCATGATAATGGGAAACTTCGGTATGGTCTCGGCTATCGGAAGCTGAAAACAGAATTTAAAATAAGACTTTCCGTTGTTCAGTGTTTGTGTTGTTTTTCTGCAGTACCGTTGGCAGTTGCGCCATGATCAATCCCGGAAATTGTAGGGTTGAAGTACTCCTAAATTATGGTAGATTATGCGCGATATAAACTGACTTGAGATCTACTATGTGTGTGGTATTACTTAGATCATTTCCTGAACCCACAGTGTCATCATTGCAAGGTTACATTCACTTTAAATAAGGTGACAATGGAAATAGCATGCTATTTTCAGGGCAGTGGAACCAAGTTTGGAGAGTTGGGTTATTGTCGGAAAGGGGGGGAAAGAAAAAGGGGGAAAGGGGAGGGAGGGGGGGGGGAGGGGGGGAGGGGGGAGAAAATCCTCTTGGAATTGCAATTGAGTATTGATTGCTGGTGCAGGGGATACTTTTGCGCGGAAGACTTTTTGTGGCGCGGGGTCAGGCAAATGGTAGTTGCATGAAGCACGTACAATGTACAGGGAGAGTACACACATATGAATTGGGTGTGTATAGTAGGGGTCAGGGTCAAGCCGGGAACAAAACGAATGGTGACTGACACATTAGCTCGAATTCAGCGTCGGATAGACAAAATGTTATACACACTAAAAGCAAAAAAATTATAGGTTAATAAAAAACGAGAAGTGGGGAGGGGGGCGTCGCAATAAAGAGAGCCAGGCCAATTGTTTGTTCCTGACAAATAA
Organism: Ophioderma brevispina; assembly: GCA_023653785.1. Lineage (NCBI taxonomy): Eukaryota > Metazoa > Echinodermata > Ophiuroidea > Amphilepidida > Ophiodermatidae > Ophioderma > Ophioderma brevispina. Next base: position 70,513 of record JAMKCH010008655.1, read on the forward strand.
AAAATGACTTGAAACGGTTGTCACACAGATACCAAAACACGAGATCGTTGCACAGCAAAAGTTTGGCATGCAAACGTTGCAGCACAGCAAGTGCAGCACAAGACTTCACTACAAATCATGTTCCAGTGCTACACACTAAAAAGGCCATAATACTTTCAAATAACACTGAATTTCGTTAATCATAAAATAAAATAAAAATCCTTCCCGGTCATGCATAGAACATGTGAACATACAGATTAGTTGTAGCACGAAGTGGGAATGTGATGTCATGTGCTGCCACGATCGTCTACATTGGCTAAGTGTTTGACATATGAGTGCAAATTGTCTAACATCGACGCAGACTGTAAAATAACAGCATATACAAATACGGCAGTACATGTATCATGCATAGACTCATAAACTATTATTATAAGTACTACTGACCAAGCACCGACCACCTTGCCGAAGCGATCTGGCAAGCACAAGCACTTGAATATAGTCATCTATGTCGGCGTTAGTACCAATGTCATCCTATACATGTAAACACGCCATCAGATATGATGTACACAACAATCAATCGTACTGTCCTGTACAACCATCAAGCAAACTGAGTACAGTATCAAGTTTTAATGAGTCAACCTTGCATGATACAGGGTCTTTACAGCAACCCAACAGCACGACTGGGTACTACACTAATTGCCTCAAACTACCAACGGTCGCCAGCCGACGTAACTACTGAGGTCCTCCTACCTACTGTCTACCCAAATATGGAGGAGCTAGACCCAGGTCAAACATCATCGTTTACGCCCTCACTACAAAAGAGGTTTGACACCTTTCAACGCTATGTTAGGTAGTACTCTCCAATTGTAGTGTCACTTTTTCAATAGGGGTCAACACGTTTAAAATGCTCCATCATGTTTGAAATGTATGCCATATTGTCCGTCCCTAGTCATAAGGATTCCAAAAATGTATCGTTTGTACCATCTATGACCAATGGTTTTGGATTTATAGGATAAAATGGCAGAAAGGGTAAAAACGGTTCAATTTCTATTTGGCACAGGGGGTCAAAATTGGAAGTTCTCCAATTTTGTTGAAAATGATAGAAGTTTGTTTCATCTAGCTTAAATGAGTCAAAATAAAGGATAGTTTGACTCATCGCAATGTAGCTTTACCATGTTTATGGCACCCAAAATAGTCATGGTCAACATACCAATTGGCGTTTGACCTTGCTTGACCCTTATCGCCGTAAGATGCATTAAACATAATCAAACTATAAGCCTTTTATGAGTCCTCTTACCTCAGGAATAACTTGGAGTATTAAAATATATCGGATTAACTTTTTAATGTTGACCCCTGTACATCGAGATTGACCTTTTTTAACCATTTTAGCCATTTTAAACCTTATAACTCCAAAACCAATTGTCGTAGGTGGTAAACTATCATTTTGGAATCCTTTATGACTTGATGGACAATATGGCATACATTTAAACTGATGGGGCATTTTAAACGTTTGACCCCTGTGTAAACTTAAATTGGCCCCTATTGAAAAAGTGATACCACAATTTGAAGTACTAACTACCTAGCATTGATGTAGAGGGTCCTACTAACGAAAAAAAACCAAAGTTGTCAAACATTTTCTGTGTGGGGGTAAACGAACTCCTTAAATAAGGCCCCCTATGATCTTCTGCTCCTCCTCTAATAAGATGGAAAGAACAAGGGGGTGAAGCCCTTCAAACCAGTCGGCCGTGCTGGGCGCTGACATTTTGAATATTGCAACGGAATAATTATTAGTTGGGTGCTTGTATACACACATAATGTCAATTCGATACAAACAATCCGGCCAAAATATCAGTTGTTGGATGTTTGGGTGCTATTGGTGGTTAAAGTTTGTCCTACCCATGGCCACACAACGAATGACATGACACGTCATCTCGTGATTTAAAAAAAAAAAAAAAAAATAAACGCCAATCCAGTGAATACTCTTTTCGACCCACGGCGCATTGCATTATGGGAAAAGAGTATCTGAACACAATATCCAGGTGCTATTTTACACCTGTCCCCCCTCTACACATACATCAATTTGTAAATCACTACCGATTATAGTAGATTACCCATCGTGTCACCAGGACGAGGAAAAGTTTTGGACAGCCTGTCGATATTTTGGAGAGGATGGCAGAAAAAGAAACTATTTGGCTCGATTCACCTGTTTCATGAACGAACTAGATAATTGGCCTTTGACGTTGGCATCATTTTTACATAGAGAGTGCCAAGACTATTTGTGTCCTTCTTATCCAACAACACCGCTCACAAGTCATACCATTCACTCACCTGTTACATTAATGCATTGAATACCACTGAAGCAAATAGATTAGTCAAATGTTTTGAGAGTTAATAACGTAGCTTTAAAGGAGCTTACGTTGACTTGATGTTTTTCATTAAAGCACAGAAATGACTACCACTCTCCGACTACACTATCAATAGATTTGAGTGGAATTTTAAATTTCCACGCACTGCACATGCCCCGGCATTCAATGCCCATACCCTCGGAAAGTACTAGAGTGACACGATGGGTTGAAATCCACTAGAGTGTATATGCAAAGCGGCACCCACATAGTGGAAGAAGCGGAGGCCCATTGCTTTCTATTTGGTACTCTATTTTTCTTTGTGGTCGGCACACATGCGGACGATGAATTTCTAAAGATGACGTAACGCTTACCTCTCTATCTATATATAACCTCTTTGGAAAGAATAAGGTGTGTCAAACTGTTACTTCAAAAGATAAACTGTTCATCCGCTTATTCATCTTAATTGCCCTAAATCCGATTGATTGGATCAAAGACCTGCACTACTTGCTAGAGAACATTACATACACCTGTCATTAAATTCAGAAATATTCCAATTACTCAGTTTCAATTGGTATTTGCACAGGACTAAGGACCAGTTAACAGCAATGTTTGTAAACATTTTATCCTGCTATCTTTAAAGAGGCCCGGCCTGACTGTTCACATGGGCAATTGTATCTGCTAGATTTTAATACTATGGGCCATAAGATTCTCAGGAATTGATTCGCATGCAACAAAAGAAGTGACGTAGGATGTTAACTGTCTATACACTATGGTCGTGATCATACAGCGAAATCTACTCTCTGCATCCCTTACAGACATCTTTGACCCCAAATTTCCAAAGCATTTTGACACTTGACACTTCGGCACAAACAGGTTGGTTTGGGGTTAATCAAAATGCATTATTAATCATCATCATATCAATTTCACAGGAATAACCGTATGTTATTAGGCGAAATAACAACACCTTTATTGGACCTCATTAACATTAAAATCAAGGTTAGCTTACCGAAAAAGGGTTGATTTTTGCTGTTTTATTTCGTTAAGAAGTCACTGTTTTCATCAATTATTTTGGCAACGAATAAATAATTAATGGTCAGAACAAACGCGGAGTTCCTTACCAGCAGAGAACATTTTTAGCGGAAAAGTTAAATAAACTGTTTCTAGTAAGCAGTGTTCAATTACGTTCCTGTTGTGAAATTTCCCCCTGGTCAGCTGAAGTCGGATGAATCAATTACTTCAAAGGTCCAATCGTGTAAGTGTAGTTTAAGTTGTTTTGTTTTTGCTAGGTACTATTCCTAAATATTTCAGACGTGTTCCTCGGGGCCGCGCTACGTCCTGTCTTTGTGTGGAGTAGGGGCTGTGTGGGGTGGGGTGGGGGGGGGGGGTGGTTGACCGGGGTAAATTTATGTACTAATTTGCCCCTCTTTTACAGAAGGTATCATTGAAAAAAAATATCCAACCTATCTGAAAGTAATTTTTTATATATCTGGAAATATAAAGCTTGATATTTTATTTATTTTGTTAATATAATGTTTAATCACAAGCTAATATATTATGTTTATGTAAATCCTATCTAGACCCAGACGTCACTGCCGCATCCACATTGTACACTTTGGATTAATTCTTGAGAATATCCCATTATAAAGCTATTATTTCAAACTACTGTATCTTTTTCATTAGCGCATTAGCAAATGTACAATTCTATCGCTTTTTTCTTCAAGGATTGAATTTGCCCATCATTCTGGGGTACAAGCTTTCTGGCTAAGAAATATGCATGTTAAAGACGACGCTAACAATTTAATGGGCATCATTTGTTTTCTTTACCTGAGTAGTACCTGCCTTTAATCGGCATATAAACACTTTTTGATTGGTTTACTTCAGGCGCGGATCTAGGGAGAGGCGGGGGGCGCGCCCTCCCGGTGATTTCTGCAAAAGTCTTTGTGAAATCAGCCCTTTTGGACAAGTTTCAACCTTCAGCCCCCCGATAATTTTGAACGTTTTTCAAATCCTGGATCCCGCCCCTGTACTTGGAAGGTATATATCGTGGATGAGCAAACCAGAGATAATGTATGAGAATGATGACATGGTTTACAGAGCGATAAAGAAACCCTTTACTCAAAGGGGATATGGTAAATCACTGGGTCTTTATGTCTTGTACATTCTGTCAGTTTCAGCTACCTGGGCCATGTTCAAGCGTCCGTATCATAATGCCGCTCCCGGATCAGATCTCAGTTAATAAATCCTGACACCACCACAGCCATTACCAATGAATTGTGGATACGCTAAGAGAAGAAGGTACCTATCTATTTAAATTGCAACGTGTGGTAATCGGTTGTTCTTTGATTGACTTGACCCCCCTAATTCATATATCAGCGTTTACCCCTCACTACAGATAAAGGTTTGACACCTTTAACCCTAGGCTAGGTAGTATCTCAAATTGTAGTGTCCCTTTTTCAAATAGGGGTTCAAACTTTTTTCAAAATGTAAATTGATTTTAAAATGATTATGTTTAGGATAATTTTAGTCATAAGGATTCCAAAAAGTATGTTTGTACATCTATGACCAATGGTTTTGAGAGGTATAGGGTTATAAAAATGGCTAAAATGGTAAAAAAAGGTCCATTTCTATTTGCACCAGGGTCAAAATTGGAAAGTTGCTCCACTTTGTTGAAAATGATAGAAGCTGTGTCACTAGCTTACTGGTAAAATAAGGAATAGTTTGTACCATCTGCAATTGTATAGTTAACATTGTTATGGCACAAAATAGGTCATAGGTTCAAACTACCCCAATTGGCGTCTGTGACCTTTCTTGACCCTTATCGCCGGCCCGTAAGTAAGCATTTAACACATACAAACTATACCTTTTATGAGTCCTTTTTTCCTCAGGCAATAACTTGGACGTATTTGAAATATAATCGGATTAACTTTTATTGTTGACCCGTTCTACAAATCGAGATTTAGATTGACCTTTTTTACCATTTTAGGCAATTTTCCTTATTAACTCAAAAACAATGGTCGTAGGTGGTACAAACTATACATTTTTGAGATCCTTATGATTAGATGGACAATATGCAACATTTTTAACATGATTGGGGCATTTTAAAGTTTGGAAAAAGTTTTTAAAAAACTTAAATTGGCCCCTATTGAAAAAGTGGGGGGGATACCCCACAATTTGAAAGTCTACCTCTAGAAGTGATGTGTAGAGCGGGTCCATTACTAACTACAAGGTGTCAAACAATTTTCTGTAGTGGGAGGTAGGTATGGTGTAGGTAAACGATCCTTAAATAAGCCCCTCTTGATATTCTGACTCTCCTCCTCTAACGAAGGATGGGAAATATTAGAAACATAGGGGGTGAAGCTCCGTTCAAAACCAGTCGTCCGTGCTGGGCCCGCTGACCCATTTGAATTTGACACGGAATAATTATTAGTTTGGTGCTTGTATACACACCTAATGTCAATTCGATACAAACAATCCGGCCAAAATATCAGTTGTTGGATGTTGGGTGCTATTGGTGGTTAAAGTTTGTCCTACCCATGGCCACACAACGAATGACATGACACGTCATCTCGTGATTTAAAAAAAAAAAAAAAAAATAAACGCCAATCCAGTGAATACTCTTTTCGACCCACGGCGCATTGCATTATGGGAAAAGAGTATCTGAACACAATATCCAGGTGCTATTTTACACCTGTCCCCCCTCTACACATACATCAATTTGTAAATCACTACCGATTATAGTAGATTACCCATCGTGTCACCAGGACGAGGAAAAGTTTTGGACAGCCTGTCGATATTTTGGAGAGGATGGCAGAAAAAAGAAACTATTTGGCTCGATTCACCTGTTTCATGAACGAACTAGATAATTGGCCTTTGACGTTGGCATCATTTTACATAGAGAGTGCCAAGACTATTTGTGTCCTTCTTATCCAACAACACCGCTCACAAGTCATACCATTCACTCACCTGTTACATTAATGCATTGAATACCACTGAAGCAAATAGATTAGTCAAATGTTTTGAGAGTTAATAACGTAGCTTTAAAGGAGCTTACGTTGACTTGATGTTTTTCATTAAAGCACAGAAATGACTACCACTCTCCGACTACACTATCAATAGATTTGAGTGGAATTTTAATTTCCACGCACTGCACATGCCCCGGCATTCAATGCCCATACCCTCGGAAAGTACTAGAGTGACACGATGGGTTGAATCCACTAGAGTGTATATGCAAAGCGGCACCCACATAGTGGAAGAAGCGGAGGCCCATTGCTTTCTATTTGGTACTCTATTTTTCTTTGTGGTCGGCACACATGCGGACGATGAATTTCTAAAGATGACGTAACGCTTACCTCTCTATCTATATATAACCTCTTTGGAAAGAATAAGGTGTGTCAAACTGTTACTTCAAAAGATAAACTGTTCATCCGCTTATTCATCTTAATTGCCCTAAATCCGATTGATTGGATCAAAGACCTGCACTACTTGCTAGAGAACATTACATACACCTGTCATTAAATTCAGAAATATTCCAATTACTCAGTTTCAATTGGTATTTGCACAGGACTAAGGACCAGTTAACAGCAATGTTTGTAAACATTTTATCCTGCTATCTTTAAAGAGGCCCGGCCTGACTGTTCACATGGGCAATTGTATCTGCTAGATTTTAATACTATGGGCCATAAGATTCTCAGGAATTGATTCGCATGCAACAAAAGAAGTGACGTAGGATGTTAACTGTCTATACACTATGGTCGTGATCATACAGCGAAATCTACTCTCTGCATCCCTTACAGACATCTTTGACCCCAAATTTCCAAAGCATTTTGACACTTGACACTTCGGCACAAACAGGTTGGTTTGGGGTTAATCAAAATGCATTATTAATCATCATCATATCAATTTCACAGGAATAACCGTATGTTATTAGGCGAAATAACAACACCTTTATTGGACCTCATTAACATTAAAATCAAGGTTAGCTTACCGAAAAAGGGTTGATTTTTGCTGTTTTATTTCGTTAAGAAGTCACTGTTTTCATCAATTATTTTGGCAACGAATAAATAATTAATGGTCAGAACAAACGCGGAGTTCCTTACCAGCAGAGAACATTTTTAGCGGAAAAGTTAAATAAACTGTTTCTAGTAAGCAGTGTTCAATTACGTTCCTGTTGTGAAATTTCCCCCTGGTCAGCTGAAGTCGGATGAATCAATTACTTCAAAGGTCCAATCGTGTAAGTGTAGTTTAAGTTGTTTTGTTTTTGCTAGGTACTATTCCTAAATATTTCAGACGTGTTCCTCGGGGCCGCGCTACGTCCTGTCTTTGTGTGGAGTAGGGGCTGTGTGGGGTGGGGTGGGGGGGGGGGGTGGTTGACCGGGGTAAATTTATGTACTAATTTGCCCCTCTTTTACAGAAGGTATCATTGAAAAAAAATATCCAACCTATCTGAAAGTAATTTTTTATATATCTGGAAATATAAAGCTTGATATTTTATTTATTTTGTTAATATAATGTTTAATCACAAGCTAATATATTATGTTTATGTAAATCCTATCTAGACCCAGACGTCACTGCCGCATCCACATTGTACACTTTGGATTAATTCTTGAGAATATCCCATTATAAAGCTATTATTTCAAACTACTGTATCTTTTTCATTAGCGCATTAGCAAATGTACAATTCTATCGCTTTTTCTTCAAGGATTGAATTTGCCCATCATTCTGGGGTACAAGCTTTCTGGCTAAGAAATATGCATGTTAAAGACGACGCTAACAATTTAATGGGCATCATTTGTTTTCTTTACCTGAGTAGTACCTGCCTTTAATCGGCATATAAACACTTTTTGATTGGTTACTTCAGGCGCGGATCTAGGGAGAGGGCGGAGGGGGCGCGCCCCTCCCGGTGATTCTGTAAAATCTTGTGAAATCAGCCCATTTTGGACAAGTTTCAACCTTCAGCCCCCCGATAATTTTGACGTTTTTCAAATCCTGGATCCGCCCCTGTACTTGGAAGGTATATATCGTGTGATGAGCAAACCAGAGATAATGTATGAGAATGGTGACATGGTTTACAGAGCGATAAAGAACCCCTTTTACTCAAAGGGGATATGGTAAATCAATGGGTCGCTTTATGTCTTGTACATTCTGTCAGTTTCAGCTACCTGGGCGATGTTCAAGCGTCCGTATCATAGATGCACGCTGCCCCGGATCAGCATACTCAGTTTAATAAATCCTGACACCACCACAAGCCATTACCAATGAATTGTGGATACGCTAAGAAGAAGAAGGTACCTATCTATTGAAATTTGCAACGTGTGGTCATCGGTTGTTCTTTGATTGACTTGAACCCCTAATTCATAGATCACTTCCACCTCAAAGATGGCTTGTATTCGAAACACAGGCATTCTCTATTTTGACGTTCAGGCAAAATAGTAGATTTTAATGTGGTAAATACGGAAACAATGAAACGACACCTTTAATTTGAAGGTAAACTTTTGCCAGTACAACAACCCTGAAGAACACTGTATCCTGTTGGATCATAAGGGAATAGATAACGGTTGAAAATGGTAGGTTCACATTCACGTATGTCAATGATTCCAACCAAACCCTATTGTGTAACGTCAAACGTGCATGGTAGATATCGCATAACCCAATTGGTTAACGGATCATGCAAGCTCAAGCTACGAATTCCTCTACCGTCACGTTTTCATTGCTATCTCACGATTGATACACAGTTTGTAAAATGAGTGGCGATGAGTAAATTTGCTTCTCGTCATAAATCAACCTCGACCTATTGCGGAAAATGTGCCCACAATATCTTTGAAACACCACACACACATACACTTAACCCGTCGATGCCCATAGCAAATAACACTTTACTATTTACATGCCGCTAACAGGAGATTTAAAAGGGTATAATGAGGCGAAACAGCGCGAGAATTAAATCATGCAGAACACTGGTAATTGAAGATATTTTATGATATTACAAAAGGGGATCTTGTTAAAAAGCTGCACCTTGAAATTTCAATAAAATGTGATTGTGTGTGTGTGTGTGTGTGATGGGGTGTGTGTGAGTGTGTGTGTGTGTGTGTGTGTGTGTGTGCGTGTGTATGTGCCAGTGTGTGTGTGTGTGTGTATGTATGTCACCAATGGGAAACAGAATCGAATATACTAATCCCAAGGAGAGGAAAATTTCCCCCTGCCCCCGACTAACTATAGAGGCATTACACTTAATATGTTCATAGCTGCTGAAGTTTACAAAAGACTGCTGCTTGACAAAATTAGACAAGTTGTCGAATTAGGAAAGGACTCGGTAGCATTGACCAAGTCCCACATCCTGAGACGTGTCGTGGAAGGCACAGCCTCAGAATAGCTACCACCTTTGTAGACTTTATAAGCCTGCCTTCGACTATATTGACCTTGAAATATGTTCTCCAGACGCCATCGTTGGAGCCATCCGTGTTCTTTATGACTGATCTCAGAGCGTAATTTACGTTGATGGAGAGTTCATAGAGGAATTTAAAAGGGCTAGTGGAATCTTACAAGGTGGGGAGTTGGCATATTTCATCTTTACAATAATCATGGACTTTATCCTCTGCAGACATCAAAGATACTAGATTTGTAACTTACTTATCCGTGGAGATGTCGTGATCCTCAGAAAATCCTCAGCGGTATTGACGTGCAGTTGACATAGCGCTCATTGAAACTTCATCCAAAGAGCTAGTCGGAGGTGCTCAGACTGGACACTCCTTTTTGGATAGACCTTCGTAAATAGCTGCGCAGCCCTTGTTGGCTTAAGAATGCGTCCAGGAAAAACAGAATTTTCGTAAATCCTGCCTTTTATTTACGATCTTGTCCTGAGAGGAATTGTCATCAACCAATGTAATATCTCGGGTCAATGATGGCTTCATCAGAAAGTGACATACGAAGGCGAAGATCACTGCCATGGGTTAAACTAGAGAAGATTTGGAAAACGTGGTGTTACAAGGGAGTTAAAAGGTAACATGTTCAAAAGAACCTGTCCACCTATATAAGGTTGCTAGACTTGAATTGTCACCAATACCTACGCCTCTATACCGTGGTTGTATACGCGTCATCTATGGCGTAGGCCTAGAGAACGTGGTTAGAGTGCCCAACAGCAAGCCCGGGGTGCGGTCACCCCCTCCAAATTCCACAAAAGGGGCAAAAGGTCCAATTTTTGCTGAATTTTTTGATAAAAAGGCCCAAAATTGAGAGAAATTGTGCCAAGAAAGTCCACTTTTTGGTGACGAAACATTCAAAAAGTCCAAAACGAACATTTTAGGGGGTTAGGTCCACTTTTATTTAAAAGGTGACACTTTTTCGAGGTCCCGCACCTTCCCAAAATAATTCCTGCGTACGGCCTTGCCCAACAGCGAGTTATACAGATAGCGCCAAGCTTAAGGAATATCAATAACCAGAACCGTCCAACAAAAGGAAGTAAGAGGGATTGGTCATGTTCTTCGCCTCCCATAGGATGAACCACTGAATAATCTAAATCTACACATTATATCAACCTACTCAACGCTACAGTAGAAGAGATCGACAACATTTGCTTCATCCAGAATATATAGTCAAGCGCATCTGCGATGGTATCTCCCTCACTTTCACCTCAAGATATCACAAAGATGGCCCAAGATATAGGAGAAACTTACGTCCTACTGCTTCGCAACGGACCTATAGACTTTATTTGAGTAAACAGTAAGTTGGTAAACGGGGTTTGTTGCGGATTTTCTTAAAGAAAAGGTATACGTCAAGTTTGGTAAAGCGAGACATGCGAATGAATCTCAAGATTTCAAGACCGAGGATATTCACCCGACAGTCAGTCGAATAGCCATAGCCATATTCTTGTCCCTTGGTTGACAATCTTAACCCTAACCTAAGCCCTGAATCTAATGAACCAAAACCAAACCTAAACTCAAACCCAAACACTACCCCTATGGCCACTATGGCTATTCAACCGACTGTCGGGTGGAATTTAATTAGATATTGAAGCTGGATTGAGTTTTAGCCCCAAAAGGCAATTCATCCAATCCGCGAAGGGCCAACAGGCACTTACTAAATTAACTACACCTGATGTTGTCGGCTTGTTGCTTGTTTTTACTTGTTTCTTCAAGAAACGACATTCAATTCTCATTGCGTAGTCAAAACAATGTATGCATTTAAACTAATCGGACACAACATCCAGAAACAGATTTCTGCTCGATTAATATCAGTGTTTCGTGGTAATGGCACGTACGCACAGGTAATTGCTTCCGCACTTGAGGTTTACTATTTCCAAATCGAAAGGGAAAAAAGCAATTATTTACATGAAAGATGGGTTTAATTAAACAATCCATAGCCTGTCAAGTTTTAACTGCAATAACAACACTGACCCTTAGAAACAAACATTGCGCACTGATAGCCTGAGTAAAGGCCAAGAAATTCTAATTTTGACGTTGCCATTGATTTAACACATAATCACGAAATCGAAATCTTGTAAAATGTCATGAAGCATTTTTCTCATTCTAAAACCGTTGGGGTTGGGGATCCCCCCCCCCCCGTGTATAGGGTTTTTTACCAAATCATATCACATTCCGCCGTATAAATTGATGTGTATTTTCTTGCGTTTTAACTCCGTGGTCTAAAAAAGGGTGTACTGAATAAATCTGCTCCTTAGTTCTGCTCATTCTGTTTACATATAAAGGGGCTGATTTCAAACATAGTCATAACATCCATTTTGAAAAATCTTTTCTCAAAATGTGCCTGTGTCCCTTTAAAATTTTGCGTCTGAAGAAAACCTCGAACCCACGACCTACGAATTCTAAGACCACCGCCAATAGACGAACGCCACGTAATCCAAACACGCACCAGGTCGAACACATAACACCGCCGTTTTTAGGCAAATCGAAAAATGTGGTCGTGTACCCTTATTCTTCCCATCATTACGGGCAAAATTTCACCCTAGCGCGTGTAAGGGGCGGCTTCAAACCCAGGCACGGGTTGCGCGCTGGCTTCACCCGCTTCTTTCCGGTTGTTGCCGGTTTCTATTGTTGTAAAACAATAAAACACCGCGAAGAACCGCGGGTCAACTGGATTGATTTTGAAGCCACCGACCCAAGGTCCTAACAAAATTCTACTGAACTGCATTGCATGCAGTGCAGTAAATTTAAGGTCCGTTCATGCCGGGTTCAAACTCCTACTGCACTGCATAAAATACATTGCAGTCAATTTACTGCAATGTTCCATCACTTCCGCTGCACTCCTAATCGATTTACTGCAGGTCAATCTAGGTCACTGTATGTCACAGGTTGCAGTACGTTGCAGTAAACTTGCCAAGGATTGCAGTAAAATCAGTCCAAAATTGGCTTACTGCACACTACTGCAACTTGATGCATTCACAAGTTGAAATCATTTTAACTTCTTAAAATTGCGTTACAGTAAATGAGGGCATACTACAAGTAATTGCATTAACGATTTTTGTAAGCTGCGTTAAAATGCAGTAAAATATGAACGGACCTTAAGAATACTTCATCGATCTTTTGGTTCGTAATTCATTGTAGGATAATGATGGTTTGATGGGTTTGTATGCTCTAGGACAATGCACAACATCGGTTCAATTCGTATGATTTATGGACATTGAAGGAGTGGAATCCGTGTGATATATGGTCGTCTAAATTAAGCGATTGCCCTCAAAAGGCCCCTGTAATTAAGGCCACATATAGGCCTCGTTTGTCGTGTCGAATCTCTCCAGTTGTCGAGTCAGTCCAGATAACAAGTTAGATGCCCTTGTGTTCAACGGAATAAAGCGAGATTATACACGGATGACTGCGCTTTATTCCTGGACGGAATAGCAAAATGGACAGTTTCGACACAACACTGTGAAGTGGCATACTCTCACAGCTGCTTTGAAAGGAGCGAATGGTCTTTGACAAGAGGCCCGGTCAAGTGCAAGTCCGTTGCAACACGTTTTTCAATAAGGGATAAAGAGCAGGGAATTAATCCCAACCTCGTCCAAAAACAGGGGATTAAGCGCAACCTCGTTCAAGCGGCAGGGAATAAATCGTAATCTCGTTCAAGCAGCGCTATTCTTCTCCCAATGAAACACGTGTTCCAATGGATGTGCGCTCGACTGTTCTGATTAGAATCACTAATGCATGCAGTGGTGAAAAGAGATGTATTGTTTCCTCAACAACGCTCGTGGACCACGGATGAATGAGTGACCTAACCTTAATGACACGTTGACAGATGTTGACGCATAGACCTATTAAACGTGTGCTTGGTTGGAAACTAAGAATTTGTGCAGAGAAGCAACTGGTTACAATTAGTGTGTTTAAAATTAATTTAGGATCTAGAAGCAGTATGGATAGGCTCGGTCATCCAAGATTTGGAAATAATTTGTTATTATTTTCAGGGTTATTTTAAAGGGAATAACACGCTATTTTTAGTTTACATATGTTCTCAACAGTGATAATGTTACAATTATTTAATTAGCTAAGTATGAGGCAAAAATGAAAACGAGAACTGGTGGCCGCATCTTTGTTACCAATAATCTCACGGCCATCATGACGTTTCAACCAATATCACGTCATGTTTACAGTTTGTCCCATGACGATTGTCATTACAACGTAAATAATTTTAAGTCTATTAGGTTTCGTTCCCCTTTAATCGACGCACATCTGGAGTGTTGATATTCAAATAAAGAAATAACTGTTTCACAGATTAAAATCAATACAATAACGAATGCTTACTTTGGATTTAAAGAGTTCACCGTTCACCCTATCTCAATGAAGAGTATTTATTATTATATATCGTGAGCCCTATATGCTAACCGGGACTTATGCCCCCAACCCGGCTAGTTACGCTACTGCATGGTATTCTGTTTTTATTGACGCTAGTCTAAATCTGACACAAAGAAATTGCTAAGAACCGGCTTCAAACGCAACTACCGGTTGCCCGCCCGTTCCGCCAGGTTCTTTCTATTTGAAACCGGTTTCTATTTTATCTAAACAACGAAGCATGGTTCAACCGCAATGAGCTGTCGGTGAACCGACGGTTGAGCTTTGAAACCGCTGTGATATTTTACCGCTTCAGGTAGTCTAAAGGTTCGTTCATACTTCGCTGCACTGCGCAGTACAGTGCCGATATATCGATCACTTGCTGCAGCAACTCAACGTAACCTGCTGCAGCTGCAGTTAAAATAAATTTAACTCGGTTGCAGTACCACAATGCAGTATACTGGACAGAGACCTAATTCGAGCACTGCAACTTACCGCAACGCACGTTGCAGTGTAGTATGAACGAACCTTTACGGAATAAAGCTCATGTACACTGGTCACAAATGACAAGCGTGCATGAGCTTTGTTCAGTTAGACTACACTGTAAAAAATGTTCTTAAAAAAACGTCTTTTTAACTGTCAGCCGGGACTCGAAACGTGCAAATACCTGTAAAATGGGACTCGAAACGTGCAAATAACTGTAAAAAAGCGTAGTTTTAACTGTTGTGAGTCCCAGCTGCCAGTCAAAACGCCGTTATTTTAATAAACATTTTTAACAGCGTATCTGAAGCGGTAAAAATATCACAGCGGTAAATCTATTATAGAAAACCGCCCCTGAGTATTTGTACCTCAATTTACCTTGTACCACAGAATTTGTTACCCGTGGCGTAACTAGAAAATTTCAGTTGGTGGGGCATAATGGGGGAAATATGGCGTGGGACGACTGCCTGTTTTTTTATTTTTAATTTTCGTCATTTCAATTGGAGGGCATATGGGAAAAGGGACCTGAGCATGGGCTTATGCCTCCTTCCTACCCCGGTTGGTATAATCGTCTCAGCACGCTACTGTTTATCCGAATGCGCTGTCATATTATCTAGCACGATAATATCTTTCAAACTAATCGATTGATTATAAGATAATTGGAATTGAATACCAGTTTGTATTGAAATATTAATTTGGGTACAACATCATCGCCTTATACCTTGTCTGTCCACAGTTTCAACGATTAGCTTCACTTTGGACCAATATTTCGACGGTAATATTTATTCACGTTTCTTATTTCCTTTCTCACAAAGCACTTTGTGTTTATACATTTCCATCCGTAGCAAATTTTCCTATACTATATAATATTGTGAAATAATCAGCTGATTGTTTTAATTTTTTAAATAACATACGTCGCATAACCGGAGTCAAATTTACGTGTTCGAATTATGGGCGAACAATACAAAAACATTTTGCATTCCTTTATTGTTTAAAGGACGCGAGGAGACACATTCTCTAGATTGTGGACTTGATTGGTTGTAAAACACCTACCGACAACCATTCAAAAGTTTATTTGAAAACATAGTTAGAAAAGAAAAGCAAAACATTAATTTTTGATTTTCTGTCATGCACGGCAGAAAATAGTAAATCATCTTCTTATTACAGAAAGACAACGATTTCGGCTTATTCACTTCAGGTGTGATTTGTTATATTTGGTGGGCATGCTAGATATGCAAAAAATTTTGTCTCTAAAAACAATGTGGGCGCACTTTCTGAAAATGCCCTCGCGTGTCTTTAAACTGGCGATATATAATCATAATAAGATCGCGTGCAAAAAAATAACTATTTCCAGCAAAGTGAGTTCTGTTAACGTCGTATTTTTAAAGTTCACGAATCCACTACCATTAGTCCTTGAGGAAAGTTGTACCAACAATCAATAAAACAAGTAATAAGCGTGAACTAATTTTTCAGTTGTATATGCTGTTCTAAAAACGTCTATAGTTGTCAAATCACATTATTCAGTGCTTAATATGGCGCTGCAAATGTCCACAATTGCAATAAGATTGTGTTATTTTAGGAGCAAATTGTAAACATTATTTTATCAAATTGATGGCGTATCACGCTTGTAGCTCTGTCGGTGAAATATACAAGTTAAAGGACAAAATGTGAAAGTATTACGCTTTCTGTATGTCATATTTGAGTCCAACTCGAGGCCAATGTCATATCTGTCTAAAACATCTGACAAACAATTTGTTTAATAGGCCGAATCTCTTTGTGTATTTGTGGCAAAATAATGGAGAGGCCAATTGTTAACTTGGTTTTTCTTTTCCCAATTGTTAAAGAGACGCTCTATTATATCCATTATGGTATAAGAGACGTTCTACAGTCACTCAGCTGATGGAGGTATTTAATGAAGTCAGCGCAATTTTGAACGATGGTGGTCACGTACTGGTCAGGTTGATATGGTGTACCTTGATTTTTCTAAAGCTTTCGATAGCGTTTCTAATTCTCACTAGTTACCTTTGACAAAAATCGTTCTTTTGCTTTTCATTCTAATCTCCTGAAATGGTGTGATGTTTACCTCACAGGTAGAATTTAGCGTGGTTTGCTGCTGACGGCGCATTCTGATTATTTGCCAGTTGTTTCTGAGGTACCTCTGGGTTCCATCCTGGGGCCCCTTTTACTTGCACCATACATTAACGACCCGACCAGCGTTACCCAACATACTAAAATTGCACTATATGCTGATGATGCCATATTAATGTTAAGAAGCCATCTGACTGTGAGCGACTTCAGGCAGATTTAAATGCATTAGTTTACTTAGAGCAATATATGGGACTTCAATTCGTCATTCTAAATTGTTTCGGGTTGCTACTATGTCAAGACGTAGAAAACCCATCATTTTTTATTACGACATTGATGGTGCTTCTTTTATAAGGGGAGGTTTTTTACCAAGAAATGGTCAAATGGGTAATTTTTTACCAGTTTATAATTTTGTGCTCAAGTCCCCTTTTAATAATATGTTTACTTCCGGATTCTAAACTAAAATAGCCCAAATTCAACATCACAAGTATGTTTTTCTCCTTTGGAATTTACTGTTATAGTGTTATATAGCATAATGCAACCTATAACTTCAAAGTTCAAATCCGACACCCTAAAATCCAAGATGGCCGAAATTGAATATGCAAATTAGGATTGTTTTTGTATTTTTTTCTTTTATTCAACCTAAGTGTCCCTGACGGAAACCTTCCTTTAAGTAAAATTGACACCATCAATGTTTTGGACGGAAACCTTCCTTTAAGTAAAATTGACACCATCAATGGTGTAGGTGTTGATATTTCCGCTAAACCTGCCTGCGATACTCATATCAACAGAGTCGTCAAAAAGTACACTCGTAAGATGGGTATAATCATGTGTACAGATGGGTTCAATGCCCCAGTTAATGTCACTAAAACTCTTTATAGTTCCCTGACCAGGAGTGATCTTGAATAATTGGATAGCTGCCCTTGGAGTGGTACGTCAAAATACAATATCCAAATTTTGGAAGGTGTCCAAAGACGAGCTACCAAGTGTATATATCTTAGACTATTTTGATCAGGACTATAAGAAGACGATCACAAGTCTTGACTTCTTCTCACACTTAGAGGGGCCAAGTTGATCTTTTGTATAAATGTAAAAATA
This sequence comes from Ophioderma brevispina, assembly GCA_023653785.1. Lineage (NCBI taxonomy): Eukaryota > Metazoa > Echinodermata > Ophiuroidea > Amphilepidida > Ophiodermatidae > Ophioderma > Ophioderma brevispina. The sequence continues at coordinate 88,271 of JAMKCH010008655.1, forward strand.
CTGCAAGTTAAAACTTGCAAATCCCCTGGCTTTTGAAGTATATGAAATTGAAGGATTTGATATCCAATGTTGAATACATCCACTAAGTTTTATGGCCATACAACCATTTGAAGTTATTTTGACCTTGGATGACCCCGCATATGACTTTGAAATTACCTTCAACATTTTCGGCACTGAATGTTTCATGACCATCCAAGCATTTCGGGTTATTGGACCTTGATTTGACTTTGGATGACCCCAGATGACCTGGAAATAACCTTGAAAACTTTTGGTAGCAAATGTTGATTACTTTCACCAGGTTTCATGACCATACAACCATGTGTAGTGATTTGACCTTGGATGACCCCCATATGACCTTCAACATTTTCGGCATGAATGTTGACCACACCCACCAAGTTTCATAGCCTACAACAATTTGACAAATTAGCTTATTTGCATCAAAGAATACCCTTTAATTGGCCCACATGCCTTTGACCCAATATGATTCACACAACATGACCTCTCACCACAGAGCACACCACATAATCCTTGGGCCAGTGGTTCTTCTGATCCAGTTTGGCTGCAATTGGCCAAGCGTTTAGGCAGAAGATACAAAAACCAGTCAACCTAATCAAAATGTCAGAATGCCCCTTTAATCCACTGACATACCCTTTGATCCCAATCTCTGTACACCTCATATGGGACTTGGGTCTGTGGTTCTTCTGATCAGGGGGATAAAAAGGGCTGCAGGCGCAGGTCTTTCCTTTTCAATCTGGAGTTAAAGGCATTTTCTAAACTTTCTCTACAAATTTAAGGTTGTTTTAATATTATTTTTATTAACCTTGTGTACATGACATGTTTGCTCCAAACATTCCTGGCATGGAGTCTTGAAATGATAAAAGTGGGCTTAGCACAATCCAAGTACAACATTTGGGTTGCGGTTGCTGCCAGTGCTCATAAAGTACTTTATACCTGTAGTGTACCTCCAAACTTTCGTGGCATGGATATTGTAACAATTCAAAGTTCTCCAAGTACAATTCAAGTCTATTACTGGAGATGTACTAAAGCTTGGCACGAGCACAATGATTCACAGATTCATAGAAAGCACAATCAAAAGGTCATCAAGGTCTCTGTACTTGATTGTACTTTTAGTGCACATTCGACGTTCCAATACTACATTTCATGGTTAGGTGTTTGTAACCTTAGCCAGGAACAGAACTACTACTACTGCGACCTCAGAGAAAATCACATTCTTCAATAGCAGCAACTTTCTGAAAGAACAAAAGGGCAAACAAATTCACTCAAGTATGATTTTTGTTTGCACTACCGCTGTTAGGGAAACAAGGGTAAGGCAACAGATAAACTAAATCTGTTTCGAAGGGTCTATTGGAGCAATATTTATCTCGACCTCATTAATATCTTAACCAAATTATTATTGAAGATACCATATCTCCAATACAATCATCAACAACACAGAAATCCATTAGGCTATACCATGTGTCAATGCAACATGGTAACATCAAATGTCAATGTCAACAAAAATTGACATTAAGGTACAACCTTGCATGGTACCACGTTTTCCAACAGCAGACGAATCTACTACACTAATTGCCCTCAAACCGAGACAACATACCAGCAGCCGTCGCCAGTCGACCTAATTACTGAAGGTTCTCCTATCCTGTATACCAAAGCAGAAAGGGAATCAAATCCAGCAGGTACGACGTAGGTTAACCATTACCTCTGACAAGTCTACCAAGGAAAGAAAGACTACGCCAATTTCCAACCTTGGTTGATATCGCATCTGCCACTACAAACACACCGGTGTACCTCAATTGCATCAACACACATCAACGGGACGCAAACATATCATGTTGCAACAGAAGGCGCATCAGCTACTGCAGCTTCTACTACATGCACATCGTACCTCAATAACAGGATCAACGACAATTGTTAGCTCTGAAAATCAAGCAACAACATAATCACTTCATTTCCCTTTAACCATTAATGGTACCACATATACATTCTGCAAAGCAATGTACTTCCACAACAGTGGATCCTAACAGCATCAACCGAAACAGGAAACATTAGCGGTAAGAAATTGATTCACTACCAATGAATCAACTACCTTGTTAGCTTTAACACGGCAAATGAATCAAATGTTATATATACATCTTTATTTGTAAACTCTAAAAGAGTAACTTCTGTCAACGAAGAACATCAAACAACAGCAACGAACTACAGTGTTTTCATCAACGGAAATATACACATGAATGGTAACAACAGCGGTGCATTACAATGGGCTGAAATGTTCCTTTCATAACTTGATCAATATTGATGTTTAGTGCAAGAATTTGTTTATATAAAACAATTGTAACAGAAACAATTTTTGTGTTATCATACTTCTAAATTGTCACAGAGTAATGTGTCAAAAGTCTAGAAAAATCAACAATGGGGAGCATGTAAAAATTTTGTACAGGGGTCAAACGTAAAACAGGTCTAATTGTTTTGAAACCTACACCAACTTACTCATCTGGTCGTAGGGATTAAAAAAGGTATAGTTTGCCATATCTACGGGTCATTAGTTTCAGGAATATAAGCTCATAACGGTTCAAGGTCATCCTGGGTTAATTCTTTCAGAGTGCTCCGATTTTGACGAAACTAGTCTCAAATTGTTTGCCTGGTCATATCCTATAACAGAAAATGCATATTTTCTCTGCATTTGACATTTTAGTATGTAAATTAGATGGTGCGCATTAGTGGCCCCATAGAATATGTAGACCATATGTTTGACCTCTAATTAAATGACAAATGGTGAAATGAGTGCAAGTATTATATTCCCTAGTCCTTTGGGACTATATGAAGAAAAGAAACGGAGCATTCTGAAAATTTTACCCCATGGTGACCTTGAACATTTATTACCCTATTAAACTATAACCCGCAGATAGGACAAACTATACCTTTCTAATCCTTAGGGCATGGTCAAAATGTTGGTATAGATTTCAGTACAATTATTTTACTTTACATTTTCTCCCTGTACAAACCTTGCCCCTGCAAATTCATGTTCCCTGCTACTAATACTTCAAGACTTTTATATATATTTCTCTGATGTTTTCTAAGTATAACAATACCAAAATTGTTTCTTTTGCAATTACTTACTTTGAGGTCAAGCCATTATTTTATTTTATTTTCTTGCACTATTTGGACATTTAAAATACACAATTGTGAAAAGGAAATGATGCAAACAATTAAAAAATATAGCGAAATTCTGATAAATTTAAAAGAAAATCATCAAACCATGATATGTTTCCATTTTCGTTATAACTCGTAGCTTTGTATATTAAACATGAACAACTTTAATTGCTTGACTTTGATCATCCTGAAATAAATACCTATAGAGATACGGCTTTCATATCGTTGTAATTTTTCTTCTGAATCTGGACTTATACCGAGAAATCTGTACGTACTAGTGGCTCAAGGTACTTCAAGCAACTAATAATTACAGATGTTCGTATACTGATTACAGATTAAGATTTAAAATGTCGAAATTAAGAAGACTCAAGATATTTGCAAATTAAAAATTATCTGCCTCAAATATACGAAGTACGAGTGATGTCGGAGATGGTTGAATGTGATGATTTTTGATGATTTTCTTTACAATTGTGAAGTTACCAAACCTTTATCATTGATTTTTAAATCCTTGTATCGCTTTTTTACCCAAAAATGTTACTTTTGACATATTAAAATAAGCAGGTCGTAAGATTAACACTAAAAAGAGGGGTCTTTTCAGATTCCTTGACTCGAAATGTTATTGTTGTTTGAGAATATTTCACTCGATCTATAATATTCTAAATATTACCCTGCCACCCCCCCCCATTTCGAAATACCACAATATATGGAATAACATTGCCTCCAAATGCAACCATATCTTTAATCAGCATGAGTGTGTAGAGGCGTGATACCGTATTACAAGCAATATTACCGTGGCACAAGCCGTTCTAGTTTTCTCCCGCAGGGACTATAATATCGGTGTGTATAAACGGACTCTTGAGACGTGCTGTGTGAAACAAATTAGTGTGAGGGTTGCCGGTTGTTAGTAAGTGATTGCCACGTTGTATATGTGTTATACAGGTACTAAGAGTGAGTCTAAAAAAGGTTTTTTACACTTTTTCGTTTGCAAATTTCTCAAAAATGGGGGCGGACATATCAAAATAGTTGAGGGTATTTATTAACTACAATATCTTGTTGGACCCTGGTGAAAACGGCGTTTGAAAACAAAGCTGAAATGACAAAATGGCCGCCATCTAGAGAACAAAGTCAAAAACCACTTTGAAACACGTAAGTCTATAGCAGGTCACGAATTATATCCACGATGATACACACATGGAACAACGCCACCCCCCGTAATGGGACTTTGTATTATTACAAACCACAACGGTAAGGGGCCATCTCAACTAAGATTTCAAAGTTTTCTCTTGTAATTTAAAAAAATTAAACGCCTTGCAATCTTTCTTCTTTATGACATTGTCCCAACCATGCAAACATTGAAAAGTACAAGCAGAGTCTTAATCAGTATTGAAGAAAAACATGCGTCTCTTTCAATTTAAAATTCAACTTAAAAAATAACTTAATTATTATGTTAAATGATCATTTAAAGTTCAGTTTCACGGTTGAGATGTTCTCTCATCCCTTTTAAACAGTAAAACACTCCTGAAGCAGTAGTTTGTTACGTAAGTAAGGCCTACAGTTCACTCAATGGTATTGATTTCTGATAACCCTATAGGACTTACGTGTGTGCAAGTGGGTTTTGACCATTTCTCTACACGGCCGCCATTTGTTATTAAGCCTTTGTTTTAAACAGTTTCACCAGTTCTAACAAGATATTGTAGTTATAAAGTCTTTAAAAAATTGTGATTCGTCCACCCAATTTTTAGAAATTTGCCAGACCAGACATAAAAGTGTAACCTTTTTTGGACCACTCTGTACACAGACCTTCTTTTAAAAACCCGTGTCTTGATTTCTTCTCACTCTTAGTCCAGGATACCGATTCATTGATAACTAATATCACCTTATTTTACTAGATTAATAATGTTTTCTCAACGGTTTCTAGGACCAGATTTTTTATTTAATTCTGATCCAATGCGTGCCAGACGAGAAAACCCTGAGAATTTCTGTAAAAACGCAACAAATCAAAATAGCCAATAAAACACAAAACAGTCATCTGTTGTTCACTCAAACAAGTTGTAATTTTTTAGCTATCTCGTTAAAAACATCCATGTGACCAATTAACACATAATTTGTAACCACATAAATTAAATATGGCCGCCAATACAATAAGCTACAATAAAGTGTCTGATGGTGATCTACTTTGACAGCCAGATTTGTAATTTTGTATCTCTCCTGGTGTTTTGACAGTCAAGAAAATTAATTATATCATAAGAGTATAGTATTTTTTTTAAATGTGATTATAAATTAATGCATCATAGCATCCAAGATAGCCTCTGATACTCTAAGATGGTATAATTGATAACTGTATCTAACCTAGTATACTGCAATGTTTGTGCTATCCCTTTAAGTCAATCAGATAAGTTTACATATCATTAGGTATTCAGAGGAATCGATACATTTAAGATGTCATCCAAGATGCGTATCCAATGATGGCTGGAACATGGCATATACGAGAGAAAAATCCGATCCCCAATAGCTAGAGATATGTTGTATCTTTGTTGTTTGTAGTTTTAGGGTGACATTGCATCCAATTGGGAATTGATGAATAACGAACTTGATGACACTAGCATTCCTGGGATTTTGGAAGGATAATCTAACATAAAACACAAAAAAATAATCTTAGCCTACCAGAGTGACTTGAATGAATTACTGACCTTTATTTGACCAATTGAAAAGTCATATTGGATTGCCCATCTTGGGATGCAGCTTTCAGATATTTTTTATGTTGGGATATTTAAACTGCTCGTGATGAGTTGTAGTAATGAATTTTGGCCACTGATGATAGTATAAATCAAATTTCTCAAATAAACTCTCATAAAATTTATGAATATTATTTAGAGTACTATTCCACAATAAACAAGTTTCTGAAACCTGGCGTCAATTAAAAGTGCCCCATTTGTTGGTCGGAATGCAATGTTTGGCTAGGGGTCGCTATAACTAATAATGCACAAAAGAAAAGTGTTTTACGCTTATATCAAAGAACTCTACTTAAAGTCTACATCCAAAGTCAATTTTAATTTGCGTTTAGTTGTTAATTTAAGGGATGAATAGTTGCCAATGGGCATAGCCCATTAGCCCATAGATTCCCTTTTGCCATAATTGATTAGGTTTCAATAAATAAATTTTTTCACCAAAAATTTCATGGTCATGTACTAGCCTCATGGATAATTTGACATCTCAGATTTCAAAAAGTAAAGCGGTTCTTTTTCTTGAATTGCCTATTTCAGAGAACAGTCGATTGAGAGCCGTCGGAACACATTTTTCAATTGGATAGGAATTGTGCCAAGTTGATGATTGTTTTGTATTAGGCCTATGAGGCCACCAAAGCGAAAAAAGATGCTCGGATAAGAACTAAGGTGACCACCCCTGGAGTACATAATTCTTCCGAAATAACTTTTTCTAAAATTATTAGAAATCAGTTCTCACGTGTGTTCTCCAATATGTGCACATTTCTAGGAAAATGAATTAAATGGCATCTCAGTTTTTGCCATGAATAACAGTGACCAAGGGATGTACCTTATGATCCATTGACTCCAGCAAATGGGGCTATGAGAGTAAATCCGTCGGTATGCAGAGGACCCAAACACTTCAGATGCCTTTTTCATATGGAACTGCAGAGCATTGTTATTATCCATGGCAGCTGAGAGATTCCAGGTGTTACACCATCGCCCCGATTTAGATTAAAACTAGTTTTCATGATGTGGAACAACAAAATACCTGTCCTTTTCTGGAAATAAATAAAGTTAGAGGTTCTTTCTGGGTGTTCAATTAAACTTTGACCCTATTTCATTCATTTATTCGAAAGGGAAACGTAGGTGAACAACCACAGAGAACCAAAACTCGTTATGTTAGGATCTTTACTAATTATCAATTAGTAGAATCGTAGTTCAGTCCAATGAACTATAGATTTTTTGAACTGAACTAGAATTTGGTGACCGGGCTAGTGACTCGTAGAAGGCGCTGTACAATTAAAAGACTAGTAGAAACGGACCACTTACTCACTCAGTTTTGAAGTGATCTTACTATTTTAAATCGCAAAACTAGTCCGGACGTTCGACCAATTGAACCAACTAGCTTTGGTCTACGAAGTATTACGTCAGACCATTGGTATTCTGCTACTTGATATACTAGTTTTTTTGACGCAAAACATTCACGCCACTGTCTTGCCCGCTGCCCGTGTCTTGAGCACGTCAGGCGTTCTCAACAAGGAGCTCTGAAAAATGTATTAAAGGTGCGTAAAAATAAGGGACTAAGTTATTATTGCAGTACATGGTTGCGTAATTGTGTACATTAAACCATGTTTCAGTGTGAGTAGAGAGCAGACCGCGTCAGTGACGCTGTTTCGGAACTGGAGTACATTGCGTTGCAGTGTACGCTCATGTGTAGTGTCTAGTCACAGGCGTGTATGAGTCGCAGGCATGAGTAATATTAAGCTTACTGTACATGCCGTATGGAAAAAGCAAAAGATTGAATATTATGAACATGCTGGTATAGGCCTATTCTGCATGGTACCAGGGGCCTTAGTAACAATTCCACAGAACCTAGGGTCTGGATTCGCCATGGGTGGTAGTGATAGGCCTATTCATGGGCTGTCATGTATACCCTTGCATAACTGTCTCCAGTGTGTTTTTCTATCCGGGGGGGTTGTTGAACAGGCAGTAGCCACAGACTTAGTAGTCTGGTGGCACGGATCATCCCAGGGATCATCAGGAACGTCAATGTGACCTCAGTTCCAGAATTCCATAAAGTGCCTTCTCTCTATAACATCACATAAACATGTGAATGTCACAATTATAGCAACCAGGTAAACTGCCAATATCATAAAATTTACCCCACCTTCAGAGGCATATGTGGCAAACTAGTACAAACATCCCTAGCAAATATCCCTACTAATTGCCCTACTATTTAGTGAAAGTCGTAGAAATTGCCCTAGTAACAAAAGTAGTAAAAATCGACCCATCTTTTTACAGTTTATTAAACTAGTAGCAGCCCCCTAATACTAGTAGGAAAAAATTTGTAGGAAACCTCCAACGAGTTCCTTATTAACCATGAGCTTAGTTCAGCAAAACTTGTTCAGCTGATCCTTACCAGTTAGATATAAATTAGTACGGTGAAGAGAACTACTTTTTATTAGTAGTAAAAATCGGACCCCATCAATTGTATTAGTTTCAAATTAGTAAGCAAGCGAGTTTTGATTTTCAGTGAAAACCTCATGGGGGTTGAAAGTTGTTTGACAAACTACATCTTTGTGACAGAACCACTCGTTAATTTGCCGCGAACCCCATTTCTATCAATTTACCGCGTTATTTAGCGAAAAATCGAAAAAAATCGTTCACCTATGTGAAATGCAGGTAACCGGTTTGGGGTGAAACAAACTTTAAATTGAATAGAAAAAAAGGTCCTGCCTTAACAGAATTAAGTTAGGAGGTCTCTGATTCGCAGAAGGTGTAGGTCACAGATTGCCACTCCAACATTGTCTGATGTTTTGGGCAGTTCGTTTCTTTTTTACTAAATGATGAATATACGGTCAAAATTATTGAATTCACAGAAGACGCTCCGGAGTTTTATTTTTTCGTGAAGCGAGGCTATAGCTCAATCAAATAGGGAGCTGAAAGGTTAACGAAAGGACAATAACAATGGACTCTGCAGTTCCAGAGAATCTGAAGTACGTGGTCCTATGCCCAAAAAAACGGATTTATTATCAATTAGCGCCATTATTGGTGGAGTCAATGGAACTATGGCTTTACAACCGTGGTCACTGATATTCAGGGGGGACAGGAGGGACCATTTAATTAATTTTCAAGGAAAATGTGCACATACTAGACCTGAAGACACGCGTAGAACCGGTGCGTCACCTTTATAACGTATGGCTCTGCCGCTAGCCTATTTGAGTGCATACGAAATAGACTAATAGACTATGGGGCGTATAGACCAAATAATAACGTATAACAAATTTCGGTTTGGCCCCATCCGGGGGGGGGGGCTAAGGGGAAAACCAAGTGTAAATTCATAAATAAATTTACAATACATAACTGGTCTCGTTCCCGCACATAAAACGGCAAATTTTCTGAAAATGAATAAAATGTCACCTCAATTATTTTCCCAATATCAGAGACCCAATGGATATGTATAGACTTCAGCAACCCCGAGCTAAAGATATTACAATGGGTCGGTATGTGCGGGGCCAGTGTTATAGCCAGTGTTACCACCTCCACGAATCGGGTTGATGACAAATACCCAGTTCCTCTCTCCAACACCAACTAACCAGTTTTTACATTATAATATAGGTCGTTTCTTTTGAAAAACGCGGTAAATTGAATAGAAATGAAGTTAGCAATATGTTACGGATGTTGGTTTGAACAAAGTTGTTTGGTCGAATCTTGCCCAGCAACATTCTATATATATTTTGTTCGCTTTTTTCCTTTCTAATTAATGATTGAAAAAAGATCAAAGCTAATTGAACACGCACTATAGAAAACTTCAGATTTATTATTGTGAGAGGATAATATTGTGCTTAAATCCTGAATAGTACTCAGTCTAAATTGTAGAGCGGTAACAGCTGAAATATATTCAGCGCGCGACATATAACAATGGTCTGTATGCCGCTCCACGTATCAAATCATGGCGAGTTTTATTCGCTGTATATCGAGTTTACCCGCATATGTTCGATTTGCAGCGCTGTATACAGATTGAACTCTATGTGCCGAGTTGCATAATCATGTCCAGAATAATCATGTCCAGAATACATCATTGCCGAGTTTTAAAAAAAACTGGACATGATTTTTTCAACATGTATGGACAAACTGGACATGATGTTTTTTCCAACATGAGCAATACTCGAAAGATTTTTTTATCAACATGAGGCAAACTCGACGATTTTTTTTCTCAACATGAGCAAACTCGACATGTTTTTTTCTAAACATGAGCAAACTCGACATGATTTTTTTTCACATTACTACCAAAAATCATGTCCAGTTTTCCTCATGTTGAGAAAAAAATGTCGAGTTTTGAAAGGCATGATTTATGTCAAACCTAACCATTAGTAGAGAGCAAAAAACCGATTGGTATAGAGGGCAAACTGGAAATATAGCGCTGTAAAATCGACATATAACGCTGAAAACTCGACATTTATGGCGAGGAAAGGAAAACTCGATAACAGCGCGTGAAACTCGAAATGCGCGGGAAAACTCTCCCATGATTTGATACGTGGAGCGTAAAAATGGACATGATTTATGTCAACTCACCATATAGAGAGCACAACTCGATGTATAGAGGGCAAACTGGACAGATAGCGCTGTTAAAACTCGACATCTAACGCTGCACACTCAACATATCGCGAGGAAAAACTCGATACACAGCGCATGAAACCCGAAATGCGGCGGGAAAACTCGCCATGATGGATACGTGGAGCGTGGCCATAGTCATGCACTCCAGATGGAAAGGGAATCTGAAGTGTTTTCTACAACGCATACCGGGCCGGTGATGAATATCTTTAACTGCATGTTTGGAACTGAAGTCTATGCGTATTCATTGGTCACTGATATTGGGGAAATGACATTGAAGTGCCATTTTATTCATTTCAAGAAAATGATGCCAGGTTTATTTGAGGGAAAGACGGTTATATGATTTTAAGATTTATTATGGAATTTACACTTGCGTTTTCCCACAGCACCCCCTAGCACCCCGATGGAGACAACAAAAAAAAAAGATAGAAGGACATGCCCCATAGTCAAAAGGTGATATAAAAATTGGATATTAAAGACAAATTAATTGGTCGAGTATGAGTTGCAAAAAATATTTAATACGTTTTTTTAAAACTCATAGCGAGACCAATTAATATTGGGCGTAAAATTCATACAATTTTATCATTATCATGTTTTGATCCGATATGTTCCAACACTTGGCAAAAATGGCGGATCCAGAGGATTTGAAAAAATGTCAAATTCACGGGGGGGCTGTGAAAGCTGTTGGAACTGGTCCAAAATAGCTCAAAATGGGCTGATTTGCAAAGATTTTGCAGAATTACCGGGATGCGCGCGCCCCTCCGCCACTCCTGGATCCGCGCCTGCTTGGACTCCTCAAAACATGATAAGATTGGATTGACCGATCTGCAATCGACAGCCTCTCCACAAGCCACAACAGAGCAGCGGACCTCATTGATCTATCTAACACCGCTCCCAAGTATAAGTTTCAATAGCAATTGATGTATACGAGGGGCGTGATTCATATTACAGCAATAACAAAGGCGATAGCGGCCAAGAAATCTAACTCTTGATTAACGCGTAAGAAAATGACAGAAAATTATTATATTCATCAAGCAATATATTTTCTTATTCCAACCCGTTGGAATTTATTGAATCAACAACACTGTACGGTTTTATTTCATATTTGTTTCAAAGGAGTAACGATAAATTATCGCCATGAACGAGGTCCGTTCGGGTATGGCATTGCGTGTGGCACATCAGATTGCAGTAATATTGTTGAAAATATTTTGATTCAGTTTCTTGTTTGGACCAGACTCGGCCGCAATCATCTTTGCATACCACAAGTTTTCAAGTGTTACGCAAATGTTCATTTTGATATTCTAAGTATATTAATTAATTTGCCATGTGTCATACTTATTCGATGCATTGTACAAATTTGAAATCAGTTCTTTCTCTCTATATAATTCGTTAGAAAAAAGAATCACTTAAATAATTCTGCGCCAATGTACAGGTTAAACGATATGATGAGCAACGTTTCTTTATCTATGTCTCCACTAGGAAAGCTGTTACTGTTCTTTGAAAAACTACATATTCTGATCAGGGTTTATGATATTACTTGTCATCACGCTTATTGTCTGCTCAACAAGGAAGAGGTTTGGTTGTGTTAAAATCACCCCTCCAAAGCAGTGGATACAGACAGGTAAAGCCAAGCCAATGTCTAGGAACCAGCAGTTATGTAAATAACTCGCCGGCTTTGCTATTTTCCGAATACACTACTGAATGTTAACGTTTTGTCTTTGTGTGATATTCTACTAACATAGACCCAATCCATATACCTGCTATTGGCATTCTTGGTAATCTTCAAAGGTTTTTGGTGTTTTGCAAATGCCTTTTCGAATGTCCAACACAACAGAACAGCTTATAGTAAATGGGAATGTAATTAATGTTTTGGTTTAGGTTTTTTTCATATACAATTTTGACACAAATGTTTTCCAATATAGAATTTCATGGAGAATCTGAAAATCATGGATTCATTTTTTTCTTGGGGTGTGTTATAAGGGCAAAATTTGGTAAAGGGGTAACAATAAAAGTGTTAAATTATTACTCGTTCGGTGCTCATATTAAGGTTTCTTAAAAAAGGTATAGTTGCCATATTTACGACCTATGGTTTTAGTATAATAGGACCTCAAGAAAGTTCAAAATCATTATTTATTAGAATGGTCCGATTTTGTTGGAACTGGTTTTAATCGTTCATTGGGTCATACTAAAAAGAAAAGATTATAGACTTCTGTGTTTCACCTTTCAAAGTGAGACTTTTAGAGATCTAACTAATGGTAGCCCATAGATCTGATAGATCACGGCCATATTAACCCTCTTAATTATCATCAAAACGCATGACAACGCGACCGGTATATTTTCGGCTTCTGTACAGTACAAGACGACAATTTGGCACATTTTTAAAACAAAACCAAAATCCAATATGAAATTTTACCCCCAGTGTGGACCTTGAACCCGTTTTGCCTTGTAATTCTGTGCTATAACCTCGGTAGCGCAAAACTATACCTCTGTAATCCTTGGAAGGTTACTTAACATGGTGGTAAACTTTCCAAAAAAACACATTTTAATTATTTGGAACCTGTATAAACTTGCCCCCTAGAATACATCCAAGAACCCATTTTAAAAAATGACACCCAGATTTTGGAATCCTCATACAATTGTGATTAGGGGAAAAACTGGTTGCCAGATTGATAGAAATTTGCACAAAAAATACAGTTCCGGGGAGGGTTCTAAGGGGTTGTGGGACCCCCATGCTCGTTCCAGGGGTTCTGAAGGTAAGGTGACCCCTAACGGGACCATTTTCATTGAAAAATACCCCTAACGGGACAGTTTTTTGGCCTTTTCAGTGAAAAATATTAACCCTAACGGGACCAATTGCAGTGAAAATTATACCCCTTGCGGACCTGTTCTAAATACGGTGAATAAAAGATATACCTTTAAAATATCTAATTACAAGAAAAATGACAAGTGTGCTACTGCCAAAGAAAAAATACACCTCAGGGTATTTTGAAGATATGTTTAGGTTAATTTTCGATTGTATCTGAACCAGTCACAATCACAATTGATTTGATACCCTAGCGGGATTAGAACTGATTATGTGGAATTTGATACCCATAGCGGTAGTCCCCCATTGCAGCTAGTCCCTCTTTTTTTTTGAACGAGCATGGGTACACGACCAAAATCCACGAACCCCCCCCAGGCTACAGTTTCCACATGTACTATTAATTCATCATCGTATCTCACAACCCTTCCAATGCAATTTAGCTTCCTTTCAATAAGTGTACAGAGGGCGTGATACCATAGTTCAGTAACAGCACAGGCGATGTTGGCCAAGAAATCTGAATTTTAAGTCACCATTGTTTCAGCCGTAAATTTACGTAATCACAAAAACCAGACAGAAAAGAAAATCTTTCAAAAAATATTGATCAAGCAATATGTTCTCATTCCAAAAACCTTTAGGCGGCGCGTCAGAGTCAACTATACTCTAATCAGTGCAATGTTGCTTTGAATTATTGTTGGGAGTATCGGTAAAATAATGTGCTCTGCATGTGTTGACGTGTTGTTAAAATCCAATGCGACATCAGATTTTAAAGCTACAATAAGTCATTTTTCCCAAATTCATATCATATTCTTTTTCATATTCTTATTTCCATAACCATTTAAAAAAACAAAGATTGAACAAAACTTCTCATGGCAAAATTACGATTAATACAAAACGATTACGGAGGGGACTGATCCAAAGGCCAATTAGGGCCAGAAGCGACAACTCTTAAAAACATTATCAGAAATTAAACATCAAAATGCTAACATCAAAATAAAAAATATACACCAACAAGTTGGACGGTTCAACCATCACACAAGACGAACAGTGCTCAAACTCACTTATATAAGCTTATTAGCTCATGCTTGTATTTAATGCGAAAAAGTGCCTAATCGAATTTGATTTTTAATGTATTGTGAAGGGAGTTCCAGAATAGGTCCAGATGTTCTTACAGATTGATCAGAAAATACCTTTTTGTTCTAGTATAATATAAGCATATTGAATCTTGGTGATAGTTATGAATATCAGATCTTATTGAAAGAAAAATTGAAAGGAATTAGGTAACACATTGTGTGAATATTTAACACCCAATTCAGATTATAGGTATCAAATACATTTAAAATATTATGCTTTGACAAATGGGGTCTAGTATGCCTTCGATAATGGCTAGTAGTAAGAAACTCTCACCGCCCATTTTTGGAGTAAATATTTTTTCTATATATGTTTTACAAGCATTTCCCCATAGAGGGATACCGTAATTGATATACGGCAGAACAAGCGTGAAGTATAAAGAATACAATATTTTTCGGGAACCAAATACTTTATTTATCCATTACGCCACTATGTCGTGAAATTGTTTAGATATACTATCAAATGAATTTCCATTGTTAGTTTTCATCGATTAATACACCTAAAACTTAGTTGGTTACACGGTTCGAGATTGTCTCATCTAGTATAATATCAATATAGGCGATTGTTCGCCCGTGACCATTAGCCCATTATTTGAAGTATATGCGGAGTACTAGAAAATGTAATTAGTTTTGCTAGTATTTACTGATAGTTTATTTGCCTTGAACCAATGATTACTATGATAACTCCTTGTTATTAAACTCTTCTTGGCTAGCAATATCATTATGCGAAAATAGAATTGTAGTATGTCGGCAAATAATAGAATTCCAAAGAGTGATGAGTTAATATATCATTGTATAAATATAAAAAGTAAAGGTCCCAAAATAGACCCCTGGGGAAATCCACTGAAAACTTCTTTGGTTTAAAAGACGACAGCAGGACAGTTCAGCTATCAAAGCTCCGGTGACATCACAATATTAAAATCGGCACTATGTAAAGCACAAATCTACCAATTATTGTAGATTAAAACTGCTATAACTTACTGAAATAGCTCCTGTTACTACTGCTGCCTGAGTCCTTCCAGTGAGAGTATTTAACTACTCACAGCTAGATTCCCTTTCCTACTAATAATCATTACAGCATCATCATACATTGCATCACCTAACAGTTATAAAACATAATGGGGAATTACCTAATTTTGCATCTGTTTTGATCTCAAAGCATATAACAAGTGCTCAGTTTCTAAATTTAGTCTTGGGGAAATTCCCATTTATCCTCTTGTGCAATCTACAAGTTGTAAAAACAACAGGTCGGTGTGATCTAAATATAGCACTACGGATTCCTCTGCTCTCTTTTTATCATAAACAAAGACTTTTTCCGGGAAATCTTTTCTCAAATAAAATTGAGAAATAAAAAAAATATTTAAACTCAACAAAAATGGAGGCTATATAACAGTATAAATCACCCTACCACGGGCACAACAGACTGACTGTCGTAATCGTGTGCTGGTGAAGCATTTCAAGGTCAAATTCAAATCGTTGTAAATGCCCATAATGCAGAAGGCAGAACAACACTTCCGCCCCTCCCCCAGAACAGAAGTAAGAAAAGGTCTTGGATTTCATCTATCGAAATTGATAACATCATAGTTTGCGATTTTCAGCATTACGATAGTTTAATGGCGGCCGGGAAGCTTGAACATTTACAAGTGAACCAGGTCTTTTAAGAAGCCCACAGACTTAAAGTGTGATGTTGACTTATTTTTGGCCCCTGAGCGGCGTGCTAAACTTGGCCTATTTGACCTAGACTGTCTTGATTTCCCTTTTCCCCCTACATGTCATGATTTGGCTATACGGTACAATACTATGTAATGAATAATTGAGTACAAAACACCACCTGCCCCCATTGAACCATTGAACTAGTAAGCCTCGTGCCGCAGACATGTATTTGTTACTCCCTATTCCGCTCATTGATAGGCAAATAATTTTAGGCTTATTATCACTGTAATATATGCATAATGCATGAGGGGCAAACGAGAATTTCCCTCGCAAACTCCGCACAGAAGTACACTAGTCTTTCGTCAAAATACTTACCAGTAAGGACATTTTTTACTATCCATTATCGAAATTTAATCACATCATAACTTTCTTATAAATCTTATTATTCTTTTTTAAATCGGCTTTTTGTGGAATACCTGAATTTTTTGACGTTTGTGAACGTAGTGACGTAAATTTTGGGTCCAAAATCGGAGATTCCCATATTAATATCTACAAATTATCAAATGTGGGATGTCAATCTTTAAGAATTAGCTTTATAGTGTTGCGGTCAACATATCCAGCGTTAAGATATTTTATTGGGCTGGGATGTTTGAATACTTAAAGTGCATCTTTGATGATTCTACGGAATTACGGAAAATGGAGTTTGCTACTGCCCTCTTTGTACTCCAACATACATAAACAGCATTTATAAGGCGCATTCCAAAAATGATCAAAGCGCAACGAAGATGACAAAACAAAAACAGAGTTAATATGATGGAGACAACTGGGACTTCAGCCCGTTTTGAAGCTAGATTTGAAAGCCTCCCTGATGTTTTTGGGAGGCTGTTCCATAGTAAGGGGCGACACAGAAAACGGATTTGTCGCCAAGACGATTTTTGCCAACAGAACGGTAAGAAGTGTTTCATCCATAGATGATCGTTGTGACTGGAACAGTGGTGACATTTGCTTCATATGCAATAAAATCTGCTAGGTATTGCGGAGCACTTCCCTGTTAGGCATTGAAAACATACAGACAGATCTTATAATTATACGCTCACGTTAGGTAACCAGTGACGATATTTTACGGAGAGGGAGACTATTCACGCCGTCCTGCCATTAAAACTGAAGTTCACAGCTTTGTTTTGGAGTGTGAAGGACGGTCGAGATCCTGATTTGGAATCATAAAGGAGGGCATACCATAGTCTAAGCGAGAAAGAATGAGACTGCGAACACCTGATGCTTTGGTCCTGGTCAAGATATTTGGCGATACGACGGATGTGCTAAATGAAAGTTACAGAAGAAATAAGAGAGTTGAAATGTGAGTCATGGCACATGTGATCATCAAAAATATTCCTCAGTTGCGCACAGACGTACTTGGTTTAATAATGTCATTGTACCAACTTGAGTCCCACAGGTGAGAGTTTATTAAGTCCTTGAGATGTTCCAGCTATAAAAAAAATCAGTCGTGCTATGATGAGGCTTATTCTCGGTCATCCAGTGACTGAGTTTGGTGATACATGATTCCAGTTTATAAAGTGCTATTTGACATGCATTGGATCTGGGGTTAAAAGAAATGTATATGTGTTATCGTCGGCAGAAATATGGAATATTTAGTCCACTGTCTAGTATGATTTTGCCCACAGGCGATGTATTATAAAATAAAACCCAGCGGGCCCATAAAGGAACCCTGAGGAACGCCATATATCAGTTATGCATATCAGAAAAAACATCATCAATTTGAACTGATACACACGACTTTCTAAATAAGATTTCCACCCACTGAAGAGCCATACCAGTTATGCCAAAGTACATCAAGACGTTTTAACGCAAAGCGTGATCAATTGTATCGAATGCTGCAGACAGGTCAAGCATTACAAGAAAGGTACATCTTGCCTGTCTACCTCATCCAAGATATCGCTTTGAACTTTGAGAAGAGCAGTTTCAGTACTTCTGCCGGAAACATAGGCAGATTGAATATTTCTATGAAGATTGTTCTGATACAAGTATTCTTTGAGCTGATTACTGCAGCTTTTTCATTCATCTGGAATAAAACTAATGTTAGAAACTGGGCCGATAATTGGAAAATTCTTGCAGTCCAGAGATGTTTTTTTAAGTATGGGAGTTACAGAGCACGACCCATAGCCTTTGGGAAAATACCAATTGAAAGTGAACTGTGAATGCGACATGAGTGAGAAAATGGAAGGAAACATTCAGGTGTTCATTTCAATAACCAGATGGATAAAATCAAGTTTACAGGTTTTTGATGGTGAATTTGTGATCAATTTGTGCCCTCCCTCAGAGACTTGACTGAATTGGTCGAATCTACTCGTACAACCCGCCTTTAAGAATATGTTACATCGTTATAACATTACTATTGGCTTTTGGATGTCCTCATCCAAACTAGTTACGGATTTTTTTGTAACCAGAAATCAAGGGTGAAGGTACAAGACTTTAATACTAAGTCGTGCCACCGATATTCAAATGTGCATTGTTTATTGAGTTGGCCACAGCACCTCAATATATTGTTTTTTACAGCAAGTAAAACACTATAGTGCTTGCACTATAGTGTTTTACACTGATAATCATATAGTTATCACATCTAAAACACCAGCTAAACACCATAATTTAAACGTGTGCAATATCATAATATCGAATATGATTTCAAAATCAAAAGTTTTATATTTTCAAAGGTATCAAAAGCTCTATTTTCTTACCTCCAATATTAACGGTGTCTTTTTCCATACCGTGCGCAACGAGGCGTTCAAGAATGGTTTCCACACACGCTCTTTCACATCTCGTTTTCCAGACTGGCTAGAACATGGATGACATGACCGGCCAATGCACACGTACGTATTTTAGTTATTGATCTTCCTATAAAAATCTTCGTATCTCTTATTCTACTGAAGCACTGAATTCGTCAAAGAAACATCAATAATTGAGCTGCAAACCTCATCTTTGCGAAATTGATGTAATATCCTATGCTGCTAAAAAAAAGAAACTTAATTCTTCTTCACGTATCTGGTCATTTAGACATAACGGCAACAGAACCTTTATGTATATGCATAACTTTTAAATTACTTTTAATTATTGTTAATTAAAATCCGTGTGCCGGAGTACTTAACAATATGTTTGACAGCTGTGTATGATCACATTTAGGTGTCAGTCGAAAAGTAAAATTGCTTAATTTTCAAAAACCAAGTTCCGTTTTTTTTGTAAACACCATACTCAAAAGCGTCATGAAAAAAACATTAGAATTAATAGGAACACATCTGTTCTTGGTCATCTGATTATGCGAAACCCCCCTTAACGTGCATATAATGCTTCGCTAGGTTAATCCATCTGTATCCCAGTGTAACATCTCATACGATGTGTGTAGTGTTACCGACATTAAGGGCTGGGGATAAGATACATTTTCCTGATCTGCAGGAACCTGCAGAGCAGGCGAAGCATTTTCTGATATAATTGGTGAAGTGTTACGTCATATTCATCGGGCTTATTCCCATACTTTGGGCCCCTTAAAATTATGTTTTAGCTCTGGTAGTTCGTGGCCTCTGCAAAGTGAGAAGGGAGTGCGGTTTTTATTTTTTACTAATGCCCACGAAAATATGGATACTCACTGAAAATTAATATTACCACCGACTTTTCAGCACATGCAAAAATGTTTTTTATTTTAATTTTACAATGGAATAGACCCCCCTATGTCTTTAAAATCACATGAAGTGATTGTGTTTGATTACTAACACAATTATCGGGGCTATCTACACAAATTTCAGATTGAAAAAATATTAATTAGAAGAATTGAAAATTATAAACATTTTGACCTTATCCCCCTCCCCCCAAAAAGGAGGCAGGCTACGAGAATCTGATTATTTTTAAGCGGCAGTCTTGTATCACTTTATATTTTGTTGAGTAGGTGGGTTTTTATCGTGTTGGTTTTTGTGTTTCGTTTCTGTTTTTAGTTTTTTTATTTTTTTTTATTGTTTTGTTTGTTTGTATTGATATTGGTCAATCTATTGCATTATTTGCAGTTTCAAAATATATTATACTGCGGATAATATATAGGTAATATATCTATATAATATTATATATATACATATAATATATATATATATATATATATAAGACCACACTATTAACGCACCTACACGGCGACCTATTTGTAAACGAAGTAAAACAACTTTTCAAAAATCACGGAGCGTACCCCTGCAGTTTGTGCACTTCGCAGGTTTATAATGAGATCCCCCATTCTCAAGTTTGGGTAAGACGGTTTTGAAGATGTTTTTCTATAGTTTTGAGGGGGCTGAATCAGAATTTTTGGGAGCCAACCTCTGACGAAATATGGGAACAGTGTAAAATGGGTAAATTAAGTATACAGGGGTAAACTTTTAAATCACGTCAAATTGTGGTTTTAAAAATGCCACCGGTACATTGTTTTCGTTATAAAGGATTAAAAGTATGGTTTGTCTAGGTTCGACCTTTAGTTAAACAGGTAAAAAACTGATGTCCAAATTGTTCTTCTAGCCTTATTTAACAATGTTTGGCATTTGGGTTGAGTAATTTGGCAAGAATCAACAAGGGTCTACATTGGACTATAGTGTCATTGAAAAATTACCTCAAATTGTAACAGAACTGTCACTCAAAGAATAAAAATGCATTATCTGGTTCAGTATGATCAGAGTAATAATTTGACACCATTATTAAATCTGAACCTCATGGTACATTCCCACTTTTGTTTTCTAAGTTTACCGTAGACCATCGAGTGTAAAGAAAGAAAGTGTTTCGCTTCTCTCTCCAAAATATTTGTGGTCATTTCGACAACTTGATCAACACGATTTCCCAATTTTGTGTAAATATGCGTTAGAAAATGATATTTGCGGGCAATTACAGTATTTTATTCATCACGTTTGTAAAAATCGCCTTACCTACTTAAAAGGAAATTTATAAAGTATTAACATAGGATAATTATTCATAATACAGGCAAAGAAATCACTGTAATTCGTAGGTAACTTGGCCTATTTTGCAATATCTACTTTCAGTTAGGAGGTTCAATAAAACATGAAATTTCTGTAAGTTGCTCTCATATGATAGTATAGAACCTTGGTAGAACACAAATATATTATATGTACAAAAATATCAAACCATAAAACATATAGGAGCCTTAATAAGAGGCTAAAGACAGCTAGTGATTTTTAGCATAATTTTAATTGTAACTTTAATCAACAAATAATACGTTTATTACGTAAATATCACAGACTCGAACTCATTGATAATAAAGCCACAAAGGTCACCGACGTCAACCAAGGTGGATGCCGAGGGAATCAACTTCGGTGTGTGTTTTCTTGTGTTTAACACCATGATCCACTGTCTACTGAATACAACCACTCCGGAGTGGTTTTATTATAAAATCATTCTTTTTACCCATAATTTCAGATGAGGTTAATATATATAAAAAAAGCTTTACAACTATCCAAAAATATCGATTTTGAAAAATCATGAGGGCGCACTATTTTCCAATGTGTCAGTGTCACTTTAAATCCAAAGATTAACAAACAGCAGGAGTTCTAGTCAATTAAAGGTGTACTTAATTTGGAAGTACGAAAGAATGTGTAAGAAAATTTAGGTTGACTTGCGTTCTACAGCAACTTTCAAACACGTCAACGCGTATATTGATTAGTAGAGTTATCACACCTAAACACAAAATTAACAAACACCAGCTAAAACGTGTACACCTTACACATACATAGAAAAGTTTTTATAGTGTTAAGAAGGTACAAAGCTCTATTTTCTTACCTCCAGATATTACGTGTTTCCTTATATTTTCCATCCCGTATCCTACAGAAAGTAGAATAAATTTTCCAGCACATAACGCTTCTTTCTTATCGTTTGCCAGAACTGGCTACAACATTAAATACATGGACCGGCCACTGCACACGTACTTATTTAGTTATTGATCTTCCTATAAAAATCTTCGTATCTCTTATTCTAATGAAGCACTGAAGTCGTCACGAAATTACTCAATAATTGAGCATACAAACCTCATCTTTGGCGAAATTGATGTAATATCCTATGCTGCTAAAAAAAAAGAAACTTAATTTCTTCACGCAGTCTGGTCATTTAGACATAACGGCAACAGAACCTTTATGTATATGCATAATGTAAGTACTTTTGTTATTGTTAATTAAAATCCGTGTGCCGGGGTACTTAACAATATGTGCGCTGTGTATGATCATAAGTTATAATGGTGTCAGTCGTGACAAGAGAGACAAAAATTATCTTAAAGTTTTCACAAGCTAAATGCAGACAAGGAAGTTCACGTTTTGTTTTTGTAAAACCAAGCCATACTCAAAAGCGTCATGAAAAAACAAAACATTGTGCTGAGATCCGGACCAACATCTGGTATCGTGGCTTCAAGCTTGATTATGACGTCATCTTGGAAACTCACACCTAATTGCATATTATGCTTTCGCAGAGGGTTAATCCATCTGTATCCCAGGTGTAACATCTCAGACGATGTGTGTAGTGTTTACCGACATTAATGGCTGGGGAGTAGATACATTTCCTGATCTGCAGGAACCTGCAGAGCAGGCGAGTATTTTCTTGATATAAATTGGTCAAGTGTTACGTCATATTCATCGGGCTTATTCTCATAATTTGGGCCCCTTAAAATTATTTTTTAGCTTTTGTAGTAGTGGCCTCTGCAAAGTGAGGAAGGAGTGCGTTTTTTATTTTTTACTAAATGCCACTAAAATATGGATATTTTCACTGAAAATTAATATTACCACCGACTTTTAGCCACATCAGAAAAATGTTTTTTATTTTAATTTTACATGGAATAGACCCCCTATGTCTTTAAAATCACATGAAAGTGATTGTGTTTGATTACTAACACAATTATAGGGCTATCATACATCAAAATTTCAGGATTGAAAACATATTAATTTAAGAAAATTGAAAAATAAAAAAAAGTTTGACCTTATCCCCCCCCCAAAAAAAAAAAGAAGGAGGCAGGCTACGAGAATCTGATTATTTTTTAAGCAGTCTTGTATACTTTATATTTTGTTGAGTAGGTGGGTGTCTCGTGTGGGTTTGTGTGTTTCGTTTCTGTTTTTAGTTTTTATTTTGTTTTTGTTTTGATTGGTCAATCTATGCAGTATTGCAGTTTCAAAAATCTATTATACAGTGGTCTAGGTCTATAGACCACACTATAGCAACACCACACGACTATTTGTAAACTGAATAAAGCACTTTTCAAAAATCACGGAGCGGACCCCTGCAGTTTGTGCACTTCGCAGGGTTATAAATGTGAATCCTATTCTCAAAGTTTGGGGAAGAAGGTTTGAAGATGTTTTTCTATAGTTTGAAGGGTGCTGAGTCAAAATTTTTGGGACCAACCTCTGAGAAATATGGGGAACAGTGTAAAATGATAGAAATTAGTACAGGGTAAATTTGAAATCAAGTCAAATTGTGTTTAAATGCACACCGATACATTGGTTTCGTTATAAGGATTAAAAAGTATAGTTTGTCTAGGTTCCGATCTTTAGTTAAACAAGTACAAAAAGTGGAGTCGAATTGTTCGTCTTGCTTTATTTTACAATGTTTGGAATTTGGTTGCGTTAGTGGCAAAACTGTAACAAGGGTCTACATGATCTATAGTGGTCATCAAAAATTGACCTCAAATTGTATACAGAACTGTCACTCAAAGAATTAAAATGCATCTGGTTCAGTATGATCAGAGTAATAATTTGACACCATATCTGAGCATTGGAAAACTTTTGCCCCAGGTTGACCTTGAACATTAATCCGTGTAACTAAAAATCGGAACCTAGACAAAACTATACCTTTTTAATCCTTATAATGAGACAAATAACAATAATGAGTCATATGCTTTTAATAAATATTATCATTTGTCTGCAAATTCTAATTCATCTACAGGTACTTAATTGCTCCAAATAAAACATACTGTGGGGCCATCTTAGTTACAATTCTTGTTGCACAGTGTATAGGTGTATTCATTTTCAGATGAACATAGCCTTGATAAAGTACATTGACCGCACCAAGGTCCGGCAACCTTTCAGTTTCTCGCCTCAAGATTAACGTTGTAGGAATTGTAAGTGGCAAAAGAATAAGGTCATGTTCCACCTTACACGGAACAGGCTATAGTACTATTTCCAAGTGTACATATACGGAATGTACCGTGAAGGACATTCCCCACAATGGACTAGTAAGTGTGCAATGCACTTCATCCCTTTGGTATCCGCCTCCCTTGTAGTCCTTCAATTGTGACATGGAAGAAAATTAGTATGAGGTACACCGTGAGTATAAGATGTGCTACTAAACCAAATATGTTAAGTTTATGTATTGTAAAGGAACAGTTTGGTTTTCGGTGTGCTCATACCAAAACGAAAAGAGTAAAAAACGCTTTGGATAATTTGTTATTTTATATCAATGTTCAACAAACTAAATCACTGCTGATATCAGGTCAATGTAAGTAAAACTCCCTACTTGCTGATATCCATGTTGATGAATTAACTATCTACCGCTGACATCAGGATCAACAAGGTAACTATCTACTAACTGCTATATAACATCAATGAAGAAGTAACTACTGCTGACATCAGTGTTGAAGAAATACTATCTATTGCTTTATCATGTTTGATGAGTAGATCTCTACTGCTGATATCACCGTCGATGAAGTAGCTATCTACAACTAATTCATGTCGAATGTAGTTGTATCTACGTTTTGATACGCAGTGTCCGATGTAGTAACTACTTATTGCGATATGTGGTTTTAATTACTATCTACTACTGAGATCAAACGTAACAATTTAAACCGCTTGATGTTAGGGTGATAAGTCATTATCTGCTGATATCGGTGATAAAGCAACGGTAGCTGAATCAGTGCTGATGAATTAACTATCTACTGCTGATATCCGACAACACGGGAACATCGCCTAGTGCTGACCATCAGTTCAAAGTAACTAATCTACTGCAGATATAAGGGAAAAGAAGTACTATCTACAGCTGATAGCAATGTTGATGAAGCAACTATCTCCTGCTGATGTCAATTGATGATAAACTATCTACTGCCTTTATATCAATTTGACGATTGTAATATCTACTGCTGATATCGGTATCGACTGATTTACCTCTGACATCAGTTCTTACTAAGTAACTACCTACGGCTGATATCAGCGGCGAATAATTAACTACTGCTATATTAATTATCCATCAGTTGTGGATTAAGTATTATCTAGTCGAGTCTACTGTTGTCAGTATGAGTAAACCATAATACTGTTGCTATCAGTGGGTGAATGAAGTAACTAAACCTACTGCTGATCCGTCATTGTCGGACGAAGTGACTCTCTATACTGCTGATATCATTGTCAATGCCGTTATATCTACTGCTGATATCAGTGTCAAAGCTGTGACTATCTACTGCTGATCCATTGTCACTGAAGTGACAATCTACTGCTGATATCATATGATCAATGAGGTGACTATCTACGCTGATATCAGTTTCAATGAGGTGACTACATCTACTGCTGATATCAGCGTCAGTGCGGTGACTATCTACTGATGATATCAGTTTCAATGAGTTAACTATATATCTACCGCTGATATCATTGTCAAAATGCGTGATATCTACTGCTTGAATATCAGTTGTCAATGAGGTAACTATCTAATTTCCGGAATATCATTGTCAAGAAGTGATATCTACTGCTGAATATCAGTGTCAATGAGGTGAACTATCTACTGCTGTATATCAGTTTCAAGAGGTGACTATCTACCGCTGATATCATTGTAAATGCAGTGATATCTACTGCTGATAATCAGGCGTCAATGAGGTGACTTTATCCTACTGCTGGACTATCGGTTGTCAATGAAGTGACATCTACTGCTGATATCATTGCAATGAAGTGACGTATCTACCGCGTGATATCACGGTCATTGAGGTGACTATCTACTGCTGATATCAGTTCAATGAGGTGACTATCTACTGCTGATATCATCAGTTTCATCAATGAGGTTGACCTATCTCCTGCTGATATCAGTTTCAATGAAGGTGGACTATCTACTGCTGATATCATTTTCAATGAGTGCCTATCTTAACACTGCTGATGATCATTATGTCAATGAAGTGACTATCTACTGCTGATATCATTGTCAATGAAGTGCCTATCTACTTCTGATATCATATCTAGTGTCATGAGGTGACTATCTACTGCTGATATCATTGTCAATGAGGTGACTATCTACTGCTGATAGCATTGTCAATGAGGTGACTATCTCTCTTATATCATTGTCAATGAGGTGACTATCTACTGCTGATATCATTGTCAATGAGGTACTATCTACTGCTATATCAGTATCAATGAGTGACTATCTACTGCTTATAGCATTTCAATGAAGTTACATCTACTGCTGATATCATTGTCATGAGTGACTATCTACTGCTGATACAGTTCATGAGTGACTATCTACTGCTATCAGTGTCAGAGGTGAACTAATCGGCTGATATCATGGTCATAAGTAACAATCTACTACTGATATCAATGTCACAATTTTACTGTTGCTATCATGTCAATTAAGTAACAATTTACCGCTGATATGATGGTGATGAAGTTCTATAATGCTAATATCAGTGATGAAGTAACCATGTACTACTGATATCAAGTGGCAATAAAGTTATCTATATACATACCTACTCCTGATATCAGTAACTTTCCCACGCTGATATCAGGGTGATGCAGTATCTCCTACTTACTGCTTAATGATTGAATGAAGTGACTATCTACTAACTGATATAAGTGGTCACAAATGAGTGTTGATGAGTTACTAGTAATGCTAATATCATGAGGAAGTAAACCATGTACTACTGAATTATCAGTGTCATAAAGTATCTATATACATACTAACTCCTGATTCATTATTTCCCACTGCTGATATCATTGGTGATGAAGTAACTACCTACTTACTGCGGAAATGAAGTGTGAAGTGACTATCTACTACGATATAATTTTGATGAAGTAACTACTCTGCTGATTTCAAAGGTTAACGAAGCATTATCGACTAGTATTGGTGATATCAGTGGTGATGAAGTAATCGACTAATGTTGTCATTGGGTATTTATTAATCTTTCCCTGGAGATGCCAGCGCAACCACCAGGGTTTGAAAAAACCCCATATGCACTTGGCCGGATTCGAACCGGCGACCTCCGTATTACTATTAACGGCGCTCTAACCACTAAGGCCACAAGAACTGGGTTTGTAGAAAGACGATAGACAAATCATCTCTATAGGTGTAAGGTTCGAAAAGGGTCCATCGCTTTCCCAGCGGAGAGCATCAGAACGGTATATTTTAATATACAATTTATATTTGTTTGAAGTTTTTAACAGTACTTTTCTCCGGTAGACAAGGATGGGTAATTATTATCTTTCCCTGGAGAGTGGGGCCAGCGCACACCAGTGTGAAAAACCCCATAGGCCCTTGGCCGGATTCGAACGTCGCCCTCCGTATTACTAGAAACGGCGCTCTAACCAACTGACCACAGACTGGGTTGGTAGAGAAGCGATTCCATCATCATAGGGTTTAAGTTCGACAGGTGTCTCGCTTCCTAGCGGTCTAGCATCAGAACGGTATATTTACATATACAATTTATATTTGTTTAATTTTTAACTATTAGTTTCTCCAGGTAGACAAGGATGGGTATTTTTTAATCTTTCCCTGGAAGAGTATGGCCCAGCACTTGTGTCCCCCAAAACAGAACCCTTGCCCCCCGCCTTCAGCCCCCCCAATGAACTGACTTTTTGTACAGTGTCATGGAAGGACCCAAATTTGCCCCCCCTCCAAAAAGCCTTGCAACTCCCTTCAAGCCCCCCCCCCCCCCCCCCCCCCAGTTTGCAAAGGGGGTCGTTTTACGCCACTGCAGTCTCTGATCCCCGAGCCATTTGGGTGTTTGGCACAATCGTCCCATTTCTGGCGCCCTACGGGGTGCAAGCTACTGGCTCGCGCATGAATAGAATTCAATTCAACGTGAGGTGCAACGGTGATGTATGTGTCAGAGCTGCCATGTGATACAATTTGTGGTGTTGTCATGTATTAGGATACTCACATGTTGACCTTTCCTTGCGTCAGTGGCTCTTGAAGTGGTTCCTTCAGTTTGCTGGGACTTTTCTTTTTCTGACTAATGGCAGCTTTGCACTTACAATCTTCGTGTATTCACATTAACAAATTTGTAACCGCAACTGAACAAATGGTTCAGTTTAACAAATAGTTAAAGGCCTGAGAGTATGATAGTGAAAACATATCATGAGGTCAAATTTGACTTTTGCATTTCACGAGCAAAGCCGAGTTGCAAAGGAACAGTCAAAATTTTACCAAATGATATTTTATATTGCAGAATATCATCATCCTAGCATCAGGTACTGCAGGACGAAACATCAAAATTGTTTTCATGCTGGATTAAAGCCTACCCTTCCACGTGGCCTATAGTGCGGCCTAGGATTGACTCCTCTGCACACGAGACCAACAGTTTTACATGGACTCTCCGAACCATGAGGCGCCGGACATCCGGACACCCACTGCATAGACCTGCACATTCTACGCAATGGGTGGGTGGGAGGGGAGGAGAAATCATAATCACACTTATTGCGAGAGTATGCAATTTCTGACCTTATAGGGAACTACTTGGTATGACCAAGAGACCCGACTTTGGCTGGGCTCGAACCAGGGCCGCCCGTTCAATCTTATACTCTGCCAACGGTTCAGCACCTTAGACCGACTCAGCAACCTCGGCCCTCGAATATAGCCAGTAACTATTTGTTTTTATATAAGCTATCAACTGGTTCTTTTCAATGGTTCAAATCAATGTAATAGGACTATCCGGTTTAATTCCAAATATGTTACCCATGGGGATAACAAACATAAGTCAGTTAGCGTTTGAGAGGGCATCACAAAATATTTTTTTGGCAGATAATTTGCGAGACATCTAAAATAACACAATAACAAAGACGTAGGGCTTGTTTGAACTCACTTAAATGCATTTTTCATGTGATTCTGATGATCCCATGAAAAAATTCATTTTGAAAAATGTTTAAACAAAACAAATGACAAATACTCAATCTTTGGCGGACGTAGCCGCTGTCACATGCAAAATTATAAATAGCCTTTCATCCATTTTCACTCTTTTAAGAAGATACAATAAGTTGAAATTCAATCTAATTCCCCGTTAGACTTTAGAATTGCGTCAACCTCTGGTTGAAATTAAAGGGTACCACTTGATCTTCAGACTCGACCCCACCTTTACACCATCGAACCTGCGATTTTGGTTATCATGAGGGAAGGAAAAAAAATAATACATCAGTAAAAAATATTTAAAGGGCCTGTTCCAATTTAGTGCATGTTTCTATACTTGTATGGAGCCTGGCACTTGCCAATAAAACCCCTCAAGTACCGTGGGAAACAAACTTGCGGTTTTGATGGTTAGACGCAAAAGCATGTGGCACAGCCTAATGAATACTGTGTAATATTGATGTTAAACCACTAAAAAGGCCGGTTTTTGTTTCATCTTGGAAATGAAATGGATTGGAGGCCTCAAAAATGTCAGGACGACAATTGAGAAATTACGGCCTTTAATATGATTATCAAAATGGATACTACTTCCGGGTAAAATCAGGGGGGTCCCACAGATGTTCGGAACACGACCTTTAATCAGGAGAGAAATAATTGTCAGTACAATATTACCTATGGGCTATTGTAATACACTGAAGTTACATTAAATTGGTATGTCGAATTCAAACTTAAATTTTTTTGGCATGAAGTATGTTGGTGGATGGACTTCTCAAAATAACCTTATACAGAGCCGTCAGAAAAAAGAAAATTGGAACCCTGATTGTGTTCGCCATTTTGCATCTTTAAACAACAACATACCAACGGAAAGTTAAATTTATAGCTTAATTTACTACAAAGATCATTCAAATCGGTTTTATATATAAGTATTACACGACTAGGCTGTAATTGTATTTAAAAATATTATTTTGTGTCTCTGATGAGTAGCTCCGTATCACATCCCTGCAACAATCGTTATAACATTCTTGCGGAAGGTCCTGGAGATCGACTTGCCAAACTTGTATATAGTCCAAATGTCGAGAACTTGGTTGCTTGAGATGTCTTATGGGATACAGTCCAAGGACTTCTTATGATGGCCATTTGGACGGTGATGAATCATCTAATCGACAACCCCGCCCCCCCACACACACCACACACCCAATTTATTCCCCCCCCCCCCCACCACACAAACAAACAATGTATCCCAAAATTAGATTTTTGTATACAGGAAGGAAAGTAACATTCTTCTCATTAACCCCAGTGAAATTGAGGTCCGGGAAATATTTCCTTTTGATGTTATGAATATGAACTACAAAACGTCCCCAATGTTGGGGGTTAGGACACACCTGCTCGATTTGGGCCATTGAGGAATTTCCAAAAACGGTAACTTTGGGGAACTGCATGTGATATGTGGGGCACATGTGGTGCAGCTGGATCAGCGCTCGCCTCATAAGCATACGGTTGTGGGTTCGAGCTCCGAGGTCGACAATAGGTTGTTCACTGGCAAAGCACTTTACACTCACTCCCCCAGAGACCAAATTGGGCACCGGCTATGCTAGGAATGCAAAACAGAACGTGTGGGGGGAGTGGGCGGAACCCCCCACAGCACATTAATGAGGGAGGTTCTGGCCCAAACGCCAATGACAGAGAGATGGGCACAGTCCGCCTGCGGTCGCACCATTTGCATGTGCATTTTATATAAGTAATCTCGGTCCAGTTAAATACAAAATCACCTATAACCAAAGTTAATAAATTTTAGGTAATATCATTGTAATTTGAAATCAATTATTTTCTTCAAAATCCGTCGGGGTTAGTGGATTAAAACGCGCTGCAAAAAACAGTGTAATTTCCAATAAACGGAGATTCTTTAGATTTAAATATTTGTGCCCAGATATAGCCTTTAGTTTAGTCTCTGTCTCACACGCGAAAATAGCGCCTTCCTACCCTTAAGTCTGAAAAGACTAGCACTCGTACGGATGTTGATGCCGATTTGAATTTCAATGTTGCCCCCCCCCCCCCGCCAAATGTTGTCGACGCCATTAGCTCACGCATGCATGCTGCCCTAGGGGACAATGGGTTACACAATAATGATAATATGCTTCCACTATCCAAATATCTGGACAGATTTAATTCGAAATTTGTATCAGAAGTTTTTGGTGATATGCTTGCATGTGCAGGAGAAAACATCATTCGAAAAAATTGGACCATGGTCGGGTTATCTACCTTTAAGGGATAAGCAGCTAATCAAGACCATGGAAAAAATCTAAAAATATAGTATTGGTATACTTGTACTGGCATAGATAGCTAACATAACCTGCAAGTGGTTGGCTTGAAAGATGTGTATTAACGACAACACACTGATTTTGGAATTTCTATGGGTACATATAAAAATTCTGACTTGAGAGCGATACAGTTAATTAAATAAATGTCTAATTATTTTATCTCTCTCGCATTAGGGAGGGGTTCATTATTACGCCAGGGGGGATGGAGGATTGAGGGGGACGTGAAAGTTTCATAAACGAGAGAGAGGGGGAAAACATGACTTTTAAATGGGGAGGAATCAGCATGATCAAGGGGGGAGTGTGAAATTTTTGAACCGGAAGGCGAGGGGTGAACGGAAAAGGTTTGCCGAAAAAAAGTTGGAAATCCCCAATTACCCACCCCCGCCTAAATATGACCGCTCCCCTTATCACTGCTTATCACTTTAACATATTGACTGTAAAGTTGTCTCAAATGTGGAAACCCTATTCTTGTATTCTTGATCTTGTTCAATCAGTTGTCAACCGTCAGTCTTCCAAACCTGTCATGCATGAGAAAAAATATTTAGATTAATACACAGTCATATTCCCTCCTTTTGGCCCTTAGGTACCAAGTTACCAAGCATACATGGCTGTGCATTAAACTTGACATTAAATGTTTTTCTTGTTAAATTATTATATTGAATTCAATTAAAATGTCCCAACATCCAGATGTCTAGTTTTTGCTCATACTGATTTGTATCAAAAATAAAACAAGGTAATTATCATTTAAAGGTGGGTGACCCGGTCATGATCTGACTTATATATGTTGTTTTCTCCCTGACATGCTGAAGTCAAGTGTAGGGAGACGAGGCTGTTGATCGGGTCACTCACCTTCAATATCCTAACCTCCTAACCGGAATTGTTTTGACCTTCTCATCAAAATTGACTAATTTCTGAAAGTACCTAATTAAAAAAAGTTGTTAATTCAAAATCAGTGTTTTCGTGAGGGTTCACACAAAAACAGGTGATTAGGAACTCCGTTGGTGCCTAAGGGGATCCTATGGACCCAAGCTCATTAACAGGCAAGATATTTTAGTATTTGTTTTATTGAAAGAAGCACATCAAAGTTTGAGAAATGACAAAAAACAAATCTTGTGTACCATGGACCCCCCCCCCCCCCCCTTCTATGTGGTGGGCCACATTTGAAGATGTTTTTGTTGACAACAACAAAAGGGAACATTTTCTGGGCCTAAAATTTCACTGGGATAATGGGAAAAATATGCATTGTCTAACACCAAAATCTCAATTTTGATGGCGTAAAGTGTGTGTGTGTGTGGGGGGGGGGCGTGGCAAGGTTGTCGACCGAGTCACCTAACATTAATTGAACAAAAAGCGTCACTGTTTTATATCAAACTAGAATTACATTTGATGTTACTTACATGAAACCAATGAATAGTTCTTTGACCCCATAGAATGACAGTGAAATGGTTCACCTCAAGAGGTCTAAAAACGCATGTCAAAAAGGTCAAGGGTTAGTAAGAATCAGCAACAATGTGAAATTTAAAATCCCATTTGTGAGTCTGCTTGGCAGTTTAGTTAGGAGATGTACCACGCCGTTTGTCATGAAAAGTTGAATTCTTTAACAAATGTTGGCAATGAATGAACCTTGTCATTGGAACAGATTTTTGACATGGACCAATTTCTATGAAGCTTTGTGCCAAAATAATATTGATATCATAATATTGAGAAAAACATGCCCCCTTGCCGGTGAAACCATTATGTGTTGGTGTTGTGTGTAGGGAAAAAGAGTACTTGGCTGGATAGTATTCCTATGTGTGCTTAACAGAGACCACTGGCACATTTGAAAAATAGTGCGCCCTCAAGATGCGGGGGGGTGGTTTTTCAAAATTCATAATTTTTGCATGGTTGTAGGCCTTTATATACAAAAGCCCTCAACCAAAAATTGATTAAGACAAATCCGCTTACTTGTGGGTAACAGAACGATTTTATAATTTAACGTCGCCGGAGACGTCAATCAGCAGACGACGAATAATGGCGTGTAAAAACCAGAAACAAAAGCACGAAGTATGCATGTCCCACGCTATGCGACTGTTTGATCGGTCGATAACATTTGTTGTTTTAATAATCAGTGAATACGAGGCAAAACTATTATGTAATATACACATTTGTTGATTAAAGTTATGGAAACACTTAAAAGTTGGCCTACAAATTACCTGGATGTCTTTGTATTATCCTCATATCTGTTTTAGGGGTATTGGGTTATTTTTATGTGAAATTTTTTTTTTTTTAAAAATTAAAAATTGCTTCAATGTTTATAATTTGAGTGCAAAATTGAAGAAATTTAATGTTTTGTGAACAATGTTTTTGTTAAAGCAATAACAGCACCTTTTTTGGAAGAGCACTCCCAAATGTTCTGGTATGTGAGAGTTTGCACAGTTGACTTGGTAATGGCTAGTAAACAATACCTGTGAAATGCTGAGTTCAAAACATTCTCTAGTGTCGCACAATAAGGCAATTTGTTAATTAGATAATTAATATCGGAGATCTCGGATAATAATTCCACGGCTGCTGAGAAAAAAACGTCCTTCAATATGAAATAGCCTGGAAATGCACCTGTACAGTCTATGTCATCCATTAGTTGTTCAGTCGGTTCAGGCAGTCAAATTAGAGGTATTTCATTTTCGTGACGGTTGGCATATTTCAGGCACTATGTCACCATGGACGGACATCATTTGGCGTGTCAGCTCCGCCATAAATTACAATCAGGGATGATCAACTCTAATTACAAGATCGCTTCTTTATGATAGATTCATTTTTTAAGAACACTCGCATTGCCATAGTTTACTAAACAATTACCAACACAACTGTGCAAAACTAAATTTTTGAAAATTGGGGACGCCTCAAAGAAATGTGCTGTATTGCTTTACAGGTAGCAGTATCCCCCAAACATTTTACTTGATTGTGAGCCAAATCATTATATATATTGGATGACTGAGGTGAATAACAGAAATATCGCACCGAGCCTAGATCAATATCGGGCGAGTCCGAAGACGAGCCTGATATTTTCTTTGGCGAGGCGATATTTTCTGTTATCACCGAAAACGCCATCCAATATTATTATTATTATGCAAGAAGACGCTATTTGACAAAAATAGTTTAAAATTGCTTCAAACTAATAAAAACAGAGTATTTGCTTGACGAGTTAGGCTTGACCCGCATGCCCGAATTTTTGCGTATTGTGGCATTGTTGGGCGGGTACGCGCTAATCGCATTGTGGTATTGAACCACAGATGCATAATAATACAATGTAACCATGCCTAAAGGTTCGTTCATACTACACTGCCGACGTGCGTTGCGGTAGTTGCAGTGCTCAAATTGGTCTCTGTCCATGTACTGCATTGCGATACTGCAACCGGTTCAAAAATTTATATTTTAAAACTGCAAGCTGCATCATTTACGACGTTGAGTTGCTGCAGCAAGTGATCGATATATCTGCACTGCACTGCGCAGTGCAGCGTAGTATAAGTTCGTTCATACTACACTGCAACGTGCGTTGCGGTAAGTTGGAGTGCTCCGAATTGGTCTCTGTCCATTTACTGCATTGCGGAACTGGAACCGAGTTAAATTTATTTTAACTGCAGCTGCAGCAGGTTACGTTGAGTTGCTGCAGCAAGTGATCGATATATCGGCACTGCACTGCGCAGTGCAGCGTAGTATGAACGAACCTTAAGGTCATTGGGCATTTTAACTGAATAAAATAAATTTCTGTAACACATGGGCAAAATGTGCCATACACCCAGAAACTGCTAAAACCTAGTGGCAAAAGAAATTGTGAGTGTTTGAAAGGGAGCAAAGTTCATACAAAGGTCAATATTGAAATTGTTCCCATTGTTATAAATTGTACACCAATGTTTTTCCCAAAGATAAAACAGAGTATAGTTTGCTGCAGAAGGTGTCTTGAGTCAATCCCACAATGCACCAGTTTTGGGAAATTTCACCTCAATAGGGTCATGTGATCACTTAAAAATCCTATTCTTAACACATAAAAACCCTCATGATTATGAAATGTCTTGTGGTTCTTAACTTCTTGAAAGGCTTTTTATGCCTAAGTACTGACATGTGTTTAGTACAGTACAGTATAGGCACATTGCTATGCATCATGGGATTGATTCAAAACACCCTCTGAGTTTGCTGTATCTATGGATTATAGTTTAAAGGTACCTCTCCCGATTGCAAATAATTTTCAATGTTTCATAAAAAAAAGTCATCACCAACATAATTTAATTCTAACATATCATATGAATCTGATATACCATTTTAACGTGAGCAGTAGTTGTATGTATTACAATAGCCCATAGCTTGTATAAACTTTTTTTCGGTAACCATAAGCAACTCCATATTAAAGCAATTAATAGAACATTTTTTTGAAGAGCGCCCCCAATTTTTCAAAAATTTTGAGATTTTTATACGGTTGCATTGGTAACTGGCTAGTAAACTATATGTGAATGGCTACGCTTGAAAATGTCTATGTGTCGCAAAAGAAAGGAATTTTGTAATTAGAATAATTAATATCGGAGATCTTCGATAATAATTCAACGGCTGCTATGAAATAGCCGGGAAAATAGTGCCATGTACGTATCTACACTCATCCATTAGTTGTTTTATTGGTTTAGGCAAGTCAAGTTAGAGGTCATTTTCTTGAGGTGGCACTATTTCATCATGGACGGACATAAACTTAGCATTACCAGCCCTGCCGTTAAGTACAATCTGCATCCCAATTCTAATTACAAAATCATTTATTTTATGATAAATAAGCATTTTTTAGCATTCTTGTTCCCAGGTGTAGTTTCCTAGACAAATACCAACATAACTGTGCAAAGATATCAAATTTTGAAAATTGGGGACGCTCTTCAAAATATGTGGTGTTATTGCTTTAATGCTCATAACATCACAATGGTATTAGTACAAGAAAATTTGTATTTTTTTTTTGTTTTTTTTTTTTTTTTTTGCTTAAACAAATTGCAACAGAAACATTTTTGTGTTATTATACTTCTAAATTGTCACAGAATAATGTGTCAAAGACATATCTATGGTCATTAGTTTCAGGATTATAGGCTCATTACAGTTCCAGGTCATCCTGGAGTGTACTCCGATTTTGATGAAACTAGTCTAAAATAGTTTGTATGGTCATATCCTATAACAGAAAATGCAATATTTTCTCTGCATTTGACATTTCAGTATGTAAATTAGATGGTAAGTGTTAATGACCCCATAGGATATGTAGATCATTGTTACATTTTGACCTCTAATTACATGCATGGCCAAATGGTGGAATGAGTGCAATCATTCCCTGGTCCTTTAGGACTGTGAAGAATTTGGGACCATTTTGATATAAAATTGGATCATTCTGAAAATTTTACCCCAGGATGACTTTGAACCTTTATTGCACTATAATTATTAAACTATAATCCACAGATAGGGCAAATTAATATTGGCGCAAATCATCCAATTTTATCATTATCATGTTTTGGATCCGATATTTTCCCACACTTGAACTCCCAAAAACATGATAATGAAAATAATTGGACCATTCTGAAAATTTTACCCCAGGATGACCTTGAACCTTTATTGCACTATAATTATTAAACTATAATCCACAGATAGGGCAAATTATACCTTTTTTAATCCTTAGGACATGGCCAAAATGTTGGTATAAATTTCAGTACAATTATACCTACTTTAATTTCCCCCGTACAAACCTTGCCCCCTGCAAATACATGTTCTCTCCGCTACTTATACTTCTATAGACTTTTGATATGTTTATTCTTCGTCATTTCCTAAGTATAATCAACACAAATTGTTTCTGTTTCAGTTATTTTTGAGGTCAAACCATTCTTTGTATTTTACATTTCTTGACTATATAGCGTTTCCGTCAATATATTTTGCAGTTAATAAAACAAATACAAGCTTTCCAATGATACCAAGATCACACAGGGCTGTGTGTGTGGGGTGGTTGGAGGCTAGAGGGTGTTTTGAAGCAATCCCATAATGCATTGGGCATGTTCCTGTACTGTAATACACATTTGTCATTACCAAAACCTTATGAACACCAGATATTTTATGATCATGCACAAAAAATCCCTAAGTACTAACCACTTTGTGGCTAAATGAGTGTAAAATCAGGTTTTTATGCTTAGAAGAGTATTTGGTGGGATCACATAACCTATGAGTGAATTTCCTAAAACTGGTGCATTATGGGATTGACACATCCCAACCGAACCCTCTGGGTTGATGCTGAGATCAGGTTCTCTACCCAAATCACTATAATCACAATAAAGATTCAAGTCATACTGGTGTGAAATTTTAGAATGCACAGATACCTCAAATGTATTGACTGAAGTATATGGCAGTTGGTTATAAAAATGATCATAGAATGAGGTTCACATAGTCCTATGGGACATCATCTGTAATTTTTGCCTTTGCGAAGGAATTTGGAAGCATTACTCTAGGTAGTCAAAATACATTTTTATGTTTTTTTATGACGGGACCGCAGATTTGGGAATGACTTGTTTAATGAAATCAAAACATTTCTGAACTTACTTTCACCCCATTATGACCGTACCTAATTTTAATTACAAATCACTTATTTTATATAAATACAGCATTTTGAGAATTCTCATTCGTATGTATAGTTTCCTATACAATTACCAACCCTAACGTGCAAAAATAACAAATTTTTGAAAATTGGGCGCACTCTCAAAAAGGTGCTGTTATTACTTTAAGAAGCACGCCTTGCCCAGTGTGCTTTTTTTCTCCTTGTGTGTGTGTTGGGTCTGTGTGTGCTGTGTACATATTGGACCCCAAATGTTACCCTACCCTAAACCTAATTGTTTGCTGTGTCCACATACATGTATACATTTTCATGAGCATGGCACTTCCATTTAATCTGGGGGCCTTGGTAATACCCTACAGTTCACCCTCATATTGGGTCAAAGGTCCTCTCGAGGTCATGGCCCCAAAATCATGAGGTCAGATTTTCCCACCTTACTTGATGTCTCCCAAATTTCCAAATTGCTTGATTGGTCCCCCATGTGTGTTTTGCTTAATTTTCATGACACTTGGATACAATGGTCCGTGGGTATTAGGCTATCACATGTGTTGGTGACCTCATGGGACCTTGGTGACCAATTGACCTTTGTTCCCATAACACAAATCGCACGGCAGACAACCCATTCGGTGAATGCCGTATTTTTATTTTTCTGGTAGTAATACCTTTTTTCCTTGGAATGACCACCCTACTGACCAAATCCAAATCATCACATCCCCAGAAACCCTGATTTTACCGGAAATGGTTAAATGTGCAACAAAAGATTTCACGTTCAGGTTTTCCCTTAAAAAATCGAAAGTACTGATTTTTTGCCCTGATGTAAAGCTTTCAATCAAAAATGATCCCCACCTGAAAAGGAATTAAGCTGAGAATGTTTCTTTGGTACAAAAATTGTGAATTTTGAATTTCCATATAGGAGCAAATACGAAATTCAGCCTATGTGTTTACATTGAATATAAGAAATCAAAATTGTAGCCAAACCCAATTATTGAGTGTCTAAATCATGATCAATCATATGAAATTACTATTTATGACACAATATTGTGGTGCCTCAAAAATCTCTCGGTCGCACCTTTAAATGTTTGGTGTATAAAGAAACTACTTTTTTCCTCATTTCCCTGTGAAATTTTTTGATGAGCATTTTGTTTGACCAATATTAATTTTACCACAGTAGGGCCTACTCTATGGACGCTTACAAAATCACATTTTGCACGCTCACATAAAAAGATGGGTTGTAGATCAAGGTCATCCAATACAGAACAACTTCTTTATAATTAAATTGAGTCATCCCCCTTTAATATCATTGTCATATTAACACAACAAAATATTATTGTATGCCAAACTCATCCAATCACATCAAAATATGATCTAACAATTGTAACAGGTCAGCACATTTGTCTACCTGGGTGGAGTCATATGTGACTCATCAACATCTGAAGGAGACATTAAACGTAGAATGGCCTGGCGATGGGAGCAATGCAAAAACTCCCTAACATCTGGAGAGCTTCATATCAGCCTTGAACACCAAATGGAGCCTACCGGATTTCCCTGAGCCTCTCACGTCCCCACCTACGGCTCTTGAAATTGGACTATCAAGAAAAACGACACCAATCGCCTGAGGGTCTTGAGATACCTGCTTCCGAGGGATATTAAATCAAGAGCAGGTATCACGTTGGACATAGTGGAGATCATAGAAAAGACGAGACTATCCTACTTTGTGCATATCAAAAGAATGCCTAACTCCAGATACCCTACGATCATACTGGAGGTTCGGTAGTGGTAATGCGACTACGCTACCATGAACCCCCCTGCACCCCCCCCCCGGGGATTTTTGGGAGACACCTTTTGGTGAGCTTATACCATAACAACTGTAAATCAGTTGTCTGCTAAAAAATCCCACCCTGGGTACCGTGAGGGCGCTTTTTGTCAATTGCCTGCCAAATGCACCAACCCCCCTCTGTGAGGGAATTACCAACATGCCTAACACAACACGAAACATCACAGCACTGATTTTTGGTACCAAATATTTCTATGGTCCTCCTTCTTTCCATTGATACCCAAATGAGTACAAACATGCATAGCATTACGTCAAATGACGTCATAAAGTTCGCATATAGCAAATTTGTCAATTCCCATCTAGACACACATAGGGAAAATTCATTTTTCGCCAAAATGTTAGGATATCCAATTTTCAAATGGCGGTTTTTGGCTCTACTTGAGGGAATGAACTAGTTTTATAAACTGAGAGCATTTTCGTGCTATAATACTTTTTTGATCGTTTAAAATTTGCGAAATATCAATTTTCCACCTATATCATACATGTATTTTCATACTTTCCTCAACATATGACGTCATATTACGGTCCTAATGGGGATGTTGGCACTTATGTTGATACCAATGGAAGAAGAAAACTGCTACGCTATCCTGTGGTAACAATTACAGGAATCGAATGTTTCAGTAACGAAAAACACGGGGTGGGGGGGGTCGGGAGTTTGTTACAAAAATGGCTCAGGATGTAGACGAGGGCAAGTCAAAACGTGACAAGTATATCGATGCTTCCTAAGCCTTGGAGATCCACTGTTGTGCCAGAGTACTCGTATGAGAGATTTGTTTAGGATCACATCCAAAATCCAATTATCAAGCCCTGATTTGTTACCAGGCTGATGTGGCAGAGCCAGAATTTCCTCCACCAGATGATCATGGTTGGAAAGTTAATGATGGCGCACTAGATTCAAGTGGCCATCAGGAGAGTTGATGCCATAAGAGTTTTCTGACATAATAGTAGAGGAAGAATAATCTGAGACAGAAGAAGACAATTAAATATACTCAAGGAAAAGGAGAAAGAAGAAGATCACTTTCTGAATCAAATGACTGCATTTAAGCTCGTAGACCAAGAAACAGCAGTGCTTAAAAAAGATCGCCAATTGAACAATACCAATGATTATTAAATTGGAATTGCTTCTTATTAGAATCAAACACAGTGGTTCTCAAATGTGATCTAGCCATAGGTGGGTACAATGGGTCGTCTGCTGCACTGAATTCCGCAATGTCCTTGTCTGTGCATGTTCACTAACATTGGGCAGACCAAGAGAGCTCCGTGTCCTGATCTGCTTCCAGGTAACCTCACTTCTGGCAAGGAAACCTTTGGAATCGTCCGATTCTGGATCTCAATCAGCTGAGACACCGCCACTCACCCCACGAGAAACCAGCCTCAGTCGGAAGACGCTCCACTAGGCCTTCAATCCAATAGATTAACCACTTGGTTGACAATCCAGTCTTTCTTTCCACCAGCCAACTCCCCAAACTCCTTAGAGACTATTCAAGGACCAGCTTGCCTAAAACTACATCTTACCTAAGGCGGTCAGCAGCTGGTCTCTGTCCGAACATAGGGTGCTCCATAACCATATTACTACTTTTGCAGCTTGCTCATGCAGCTACGCTGCCGGCCATGCATAAGTTGTCCGCTGGAGCGCTGGCCGAAGACACCCCGCCGACAAGCCGGCAGGAGGCATCCACGACGGGTCAAGCTTCTGGCTTGACCCCTCCCATACAGGCAAGCATACTCCACATATGAGCAGCACAGTACAAGCCTGTCGATCTCATGGCATGCGGGCATACAGGGTATGGGGAAAGCCCCTTGTGTGGGTTCAGGGGCAGAGACCCCCGGAAGTTCTTGCGTTTAAACCATGTTCGCGAGTGCTTTCAGAGAGGGGTTATTCCTTATCTTGAGCATATGACTATGCTGAACGTTGCGGGTGTCCAGGAGCGGAGCCCCCAAATCCTTGGGTTTAGCATGTTCAGGTCACAGTCATCCCATTTCCGGAGAGCTCTCGTTATCTCACAATCAGGAAGCAGATGAATTGATGCCCCTGGCGGGGTCCAAAAGGTTCGGGGCAGGGTGCCCCCTCCCCATGCCCCTCCCTACCTACCCACTGCTTCCGATGTTGGTCTTATAGTGAGTGCATCCAAGGTGACTCCTAAGTAAACATGACTATCCCGGTGGGTCCAGTGACGCCTGGTACGGCAGCGCAGACGGAAAGCATGTTACACCTGTGCCCCGGATGGACATGCGCGTGATGATTCTAAGGGCCTTTGAGTCGCCTTGACATCTGCAAATCCTGTGCGCCAATCCAAGATTGTCTTTCCAGACAAAAACGACAAGGCTCCGCACTCTCGAGGCCGTTCGCCGGCACAGATGCCGACCAGGAGAGGCATGAGCACGCGCCCCCGGTGCATTCCCCCCGATCCCACAATAGACCACAACCAAGCACCTGTGGGTTTGAAGTACGTTAGTAATTTCTGAACACTACTTATATGTGGACGCGTTTGGGTTGCGTCGCTACGCTACACTCCTTACCTCAGTGTAAGCTCTCGCAAGCAGGCATAGTAAAAGCTTGTTACTCACTTAGTAACCATCCTTCAACACGTCAAACCCAAAAAACATGGTTCTATGCGGATTCAGGTGAGCAGTGATTAAGGAGGCGTGGTTGTGGTCTAGTGTATAAGTCAAATCATAGACCATTTTTACTAAAGCGCAGCGCCCTCTAATATAACACTTAAAAGGCTACTAACTATCCTTACTTCATTTTTAAGTGTTTACTTTAACTCGAACTAATCCAGCAGTGCAATGACAACGTATAAATTAGGTTACACCGGCATGTTGCCTTTAAGAGGCATTCAGTGGAAATAACACGGGTATTCATTTTTTGGTGGCCATTTTGAAATACGACGCCCTCTAGAGCAGTTAAAAGCATGCCAAAAGTTGTTCACTTCCTTGGTGTGTTTTGGTGCGACTAATTAGTCCCATAGTGCCATAATTTGGTCAAAACTCAAGATAGATGTCAAAAAAGGCATTAGTGAATATTGGCCGCCATTTGTGAAAAAAGCGCCCTCACTCGTTAACCCAGGATGGGGATTTTTGCAGACAACCTGATTTTGATAGCTGTGTATAAGGTTTCCAAAATGTGGTCTCCAAATCCCCGGGGGGGGCAGGTTTCGGTTATGGGCTCATGACTTATAACAGCTGACCTCGCGGACGACCACCCTGTTGGATTGACACCATCCAACGGACGCAGTGCAATAGAGTCAGACTCAACAACGAAACTGGCATATTGGCTCAAGACCGACAGATCTGGAAGGAAATTATTATGCATCAGCCATCTCTAGGAACATCCTGAGAGGACGCCTACGTAATGAAGACGTAAGATCAAGATCATATTTTATACGCAAACCTACAGGCAAAAGTGACAAGGTATTTTTAAGAGAGACGTTGTCATTGGGTGTAACAAACAAAATCTCTTGACAAAAATTTTGAATTGTTTTGGTTTCAAGCAATATAGTGCTTAGTCGGTATTCCAAAAGTGTCAGAGTTGGAGAACCAATTCCACTGCCTGTATTATTATTTTTTATTTTTATGTATGATCAACGGATGAGAAGAGTTTTGATAGGGCCTAATGGGCCTTGGGAAAGCCCATGGCCGGTGTGGCAGGAGATATGGTCCGCCGGACTCATAGTTCGCCCACAAATGGTACGAATCGCCCTCGATTCATTTTGACTCTTCGCGCAATATTAGTTTTCTCCCTTTTATTCCGTGGTCGTCTATGGAGCCCGTATATGTATAATGGCTCCCGGCAGACCAGGTTCCTTTTTACATACCACCCATATTCTAAATTTGTCAGTTGGAGAATCGACTCCACTGCAGGGTTTGTATATGGGCGCATGGGAATTAACATCCATGACCAGTGTGGCAGGAGTTATGGTCCCTCCATACT
Organism: Ophioderma brevispina; assembly: GCA_023653785.1. Taxonomy (NCBI): domain Eukaryota; kingdom Metazoa; phylum Echinodermata; class Ophiuroidea; order Amphilepidida; family Ophiodermatidae; genus Ophioderma; species Ophioderma brevispina. Next base: position 132,126 of record JAMKCH010008655.1, read on the forward strand.
ATAGTCCCACCTACACGTTGAATGCTCCCAGGCAAACCATATCTCCTTTTACCGCCGGTCCACACAAAAGCACCCAAACAGTTTTTGGTTTCGCATCAATTCTGTAATTTATTTTGATTCATTTAAGGTGAGTTGCCATATTGAAAAGGCTTGGCCACTATAGTCTGGGAGTCCTAGAGGCAGGGCAACCCGCTGGCCCTCTGTACCTTCAAATGACTGTGGTTTGGTTCAAGATTTTTTTTTAACTTTCAAAATTATGGCATTTTCCTTACCATATTTTGAATTCATCCTTGAAAAGCACTCCAATGAGTCCAAACAAGCCCTAGTCTGCGGGCATTTATAAGTTGTCCGCTGGATCTGGCCGAAGACACCCCGCGACAAGGCAGCGGGAGGCACCCAACGAACGGGTCAAGCTTTCTTGGGCTGACCCTCCCATACAGGCAAGCATACTCCACATATAAGCATTCACAGGACAAGCCGCTGTCGATCTCAGGGCATGCGGGCATACCGGGTAATGGGGAAAAACCCTTGTGGGGTTCAGGGGCAGAGACCCCGGCATTCTTGCGTTTTAACATGTTCGAGTGCTTTCAGAGGGTTATGTCCTTATCTGAAGGCATAGGAACTATGCTGGACGTTGTGCGGGTCCCGGAGCGAGCCCACAGAAGATCTGGGTTTTAGCATGTTTCCCATCCAGAGAGCTCTCGGTTTATCTCACAATCATAAGCATGAATATACGGCCCCTGCGGGTCCAGGGTTCGGCAACTGTTGCCCCCTCCCCCTGCCCCTCCCTAGCTACGCCACTGCTTCCGATGTGGCTCTTATAAGTAGTGCAGTCCAAGGTGAACCTAAGTAAACATGACTATCACGGTGTTCCAGTGACGCCTGGTACGGCCGCAGACCGAAAGCATACACCTGTGCCGGGGATGGACTTGCGCGCTGATGATTCTAAAGGCCCTTTGAGTCACCCTTTGACATCTGCATCATGTGCACCAATTCCAAGATTGTCTTTCCAGACAAAACGAAAGGCACCCGCACTCTCAGGCCGGTCAGTGGCACAGATGCCGAACAGAGCAGGCATGAGCACGCTCCCCTGGGCATTCCACCCCTGATCCCACAGAGACCAGCAACCAAGCACCTGTGTGTTGACAAAGTACGTTCCGTAATTTCTGAACACGACTTTATATTGGAACGGTTTATGTTCGTCGCACGCGGTACACTCCTTACCTCGTGAAGCTCTCGCAAGCAGGCATAGTAAGAAGCTTGTTGCTCACTTATAACCACCGTCAACACGTCAAACGCAAGAAAACATGTTATGCGGATTCAAGTGATCATGTTAAGAGGCTGTGGTTTGTTCGCGTGTATAGTAAGTCCTAGACCTTTTGTACATAAAGCGCCCTCTATATATACACTAAAAGGCCTACGGACTTCATTTTTAAGTGTTTTCTGTTACCTCAAACTAATCCACAGTGCATGGACAAAGTATATAATTAGGTTACACCGGCATTTTGCCTTTAAAGAGCATTAAGTGTGTAAATACACGTGTTTCATTGTTTTGGTGGCCATTTTGAAATAATGACGCCCTCTAGAGGCAGTTAAGCATGCCAAAGGTTTCAATTCCGTTGGTGTTGTTTTGGTGCACTAATTCCACACATAGTAGCATGAATTTGGATCAAAAATCAAGATATTGTCAAAAAGGGCATTAAGTGAAGATTGGCCGCCATTTTTGAAAAACCGCCTCTCACTCTTCTTGAACCCCATGATGGGGATTTTGCAGACACCTGAGTTTGATAGCCTATAGTATAGGTTTCCAAATTTAGTGGTCTCCAAAATGCCCCGGGGGTGCAAGGGTCGGTAGTGGGCTCATGCCTATAAAGCTGACCTCGCGGACGACCACCCGTGTTGGATTGACACCATCCACGCTGACTGCAGTGCCAGAGGAGTCCACTCAACAACAGAAGCGGGCAGATTGGCTCAAAACCGACAGACCTGGAGGGAAATTGTTATGCAGCAGCCATCTCTAGGAACAGCCTGAGAGGAACGCCTACGTAAGACGTAAGATCAAGATCATATTTTATACAGCACCTACAGGCAAAAGTGACAAGGTATTTTTAAGAGAGACGTTGTCATTGGGTTTAACAAACAAAATCTCTTGACAAAAAATTTTGAATTGTTTGTTTCAAGCAATATACTGTCTTATCGGTATTCCAAAAGTGTCAGAGTTGGAGAACCAATTCCACTGCATGGATTATTATTTTTTATTTTTATGTATGATCAACGGATGAAGAAGAGTTTGTATAGGCCTATGGGCCGTGGGAAAGCCCATGGCCGGTGTGGCAGGAGATATGGTCCGCCGGACTCATAGTCTGCCCACAATGGTAACGAATAGGGCACTCGATTCAGTTGACTCTTCGCGCAATATTAGTTTCCCACTTTATTCCGTTGTCGTCTATGGAGCCCGGAATATGTATATGGCTCCCGGCAGACCAGGTTTCCTTTTACACCAGTATTCTAAATTTGTCAGTTGGAGAATCGACTCCACTGCAGGGTTTGTATATGGGCCATGGGAATTAACATCCATGACCAGTGTGGCAGGAGTTATGGTCCTCCAGACTCATAGTCCACCTACAACGGTGAATGGCTCCAGGCAAACCATATCTCCTTTTACGCCGGTCCACACAAAAGCACCCAATCAGTTTGTGGTTTCGCAGTCAATTCTGTAATTTATTTTGATTCATTTAGGTGAGTTGCCATATTGAAAAAGGCTTGGCCACTATCGTCTGGGGTCCAGAGGCAGGCAACCCTCTGGCCCTCTGTACCCTGCAAATGACTGTGGTTGGTCAGATTTTTTTTTTAACTTTCAAAATTATGCATTTTCCTTACCATATTTGAATTCATCTTGAAAAATGCATCCAAATGAGTCCAAACAAGCCTAGTCTTAGTTCAGTGCACTTTTTAGAAAAGCCACTGACTATGCATTGTAACTAAGAGGTTTCATTCCAAAATTACCCAATTTACACACAAGGAAACTGTAATGTTGTTGATGTCTGTTGTTGTGAAAAAGGGTTAACATTTGCCTGTAATATCCTCATACTTTGATGGATTTAAACCAAACTTGGGTCACAGGTGCAACATGGATCCCCCATTTGGTGATGAGGTCAAAGGTCACATACCTAGGTCAAAGGTCATGTGAGGTCAAGTTGTAAAATAGGCTGAAAATGTAAAATTGAGCTCATTTGAAAAGTTGAAGTTCAGTTGGAACCAAACTTGAATCAGGTGCAACATGGGATCCCTCATTTGTTGATGAGGTCAAAGGTCACATACCAAGGTCAAAGGTCATGTGAGGTCAAGTTGTAAGATAGGCTGAAAATGTAAAACTGACCTCATTTGAAAAGTTGAAGTTCAATTGGAACCAAACTTGGTTTATGGAGTTACATGCAAACTATCATTTGTTTGAGGTCCAAGGTCACATATCAAGGTCAAATGTCATGTTAGGCCTATCATTCACTAACCGCGACAGCAGGCGACACAATCGGTCCAAGGACCGATGTATTTTTAATGTCTGCATTGTTTTTACATGTTACATGTGTTAACCCCCCTCAATTGAAGTGAACAAGCCTAACAACAGACATCAACAACAACAACAGACATCAACAGTGGACAAAATGATCCCTATGTGTCTTCCTGCCTTAGGCAGGCGACACAAAAACCTTAATTTTGACCAAAATTTTGGGCATCCTATATGCAAAAATGTGCCAGTGTCCCCATCATTCTTTGAGCCCGGCAGGTGGATGACCCGATCATAGTCAGATTTTTCATGATGCAGTTTTTTCCTTCACATGAAAGCATATCACCAAAACACATCTAATTACAAACTTTGAGTTAAAGCGGTCCAGCCGTTTGGATAGCAGCAGCAAAACTGTACGCTAAATTGGCCCATAGTACAGTGTGTGGTATACCACACTTGGAAACGTTTTTGTTCATAACTTCAAAAAGAAACATTTCCTGGGCCTAAAATTTCACTGGGGTAATAAGGTAAATTTGACCTTCCGTCTGACACCAAAAATTTCAATTTCGATGGAGTAAAGTGAGGGGACGAGGTTGTCGATTGGGTCACCCACCTTTAAAGGTGCAACCAGAGATTTCAAATAACAGGTGTCCCGAAAAAATGTGAAAATTCTGATTTTTGCACTGGTCTGCTTTCTATCAAAAATATCCGCACCTGAAAGGATTAAACTGAGAACTATTTCTTTGGTACAAAAATTGTGAAATTTCTAATTTCGTATAGGAGCAAATGCAAAATTCAGCCTATATGTTTTCTATTGAAATATAAGCATATACAAATCACCTTTTGGTTTAATTTTAAGTTATTTGCAGCCAAATAAAAGGTAGGGAATCTATTGAGTGTCTGATCTATATGAAATCACTAAATATCACCAAATAATATAGATGACTTGAAATCTCTCGTTGCACCTTTAATATTCATCCATTTTTTTTCAAAAAGGTAAAAGATTATTTACATTAAAGGGCATATTCAGAATCAGTATGAAAAATGCATTTAAATGAGTCCAAACAATTAGCAAAGTCATACATCCAGACATTGTTTCTTTGTACACTCTAAGATGACAGCATGCATTAAGAAAAATATAGCGCTTACTGAACGCATGTGTCGTCTGCCGTAGCAGTTTGTGAATGAGGCCAAAGGTCACATGAGGTCACCAAGGTCTCATAAGGGCAACAACATGTTGTTCACTACACATGGTCCACGTATCCAAGTATCATAAAAATGTGTGCACATATGTGGAAAGAGCGGGTAACATTTTTACCACAGACACACACACACAGACACTAAATCCCTCTGTGCCTTCTTGCAGACGACAACAAAATGGACGTCATACATGATTCTAGGTAATCAAATATATTTACAGGCCTACTACAGGCATTAGAGAGGCTGCGTTTGGACAGGTATAGAAAATAAGCAACAGTGCCATCATCCCAAATCACATCATGCAAATGGGGAGGCTTCACTTTTGGTGAGGGGGTTTCCTATATCTGTAATTTATAGACTCTGTATTAAAGGTGCTTGTTCCGATTGGCAGGAAAGATCAATTTTGATATCAGATGAAAGGCCATATTTTCCCTCATTGTCATTCTGCAATTTCACACTTCAAATTGATTCTTTCGAAAGATAAAGACAACAAAACTGTAGTTTGAGTGGTTAACCATCAATATTATCACAGTAGTGAATAGGGTGTTGCAATATGCATTATGGCTTCCATCCCACAATCTAAACTGCAATTTTGTTTCCCACAATACTTGGTGGTGAGTGTATTAGCAGGGGACTGTAGTGAAAGAGGACGTGTGCACTTCTGGATAAAATTGTGATTTTTTTTACCCATAAGTACTTTAGATTTTTTGATAACCCATAAAATTGATGGAAGCACTTAATGCAAAACCCCCTTAATCAACCCTAGCTTGGGTTTCAAGGTTATACAGGGGTCAAAATTTTAAAATGCTTCAATCATGTTGAAAAGCACATGCCTTTTTTCTCAGATTACAAGGATTCTAAAAAGGTGCAGTTATCTATGGCTAAATGGTGAAAAAAGTCAAGTTTGGTGTGTGGATCAAAGGTTAAAAGTTGCTTGTTTGATTCTAGTAATATGTGGTGCAAATTGTTTCCCTAGCTTAAAGGATTGGAATAAGGAATAGTTTGCCTTACCTGTTATGCTTAGTTTTCATGTTATACAACAAAATAGGTCACAGGTCAATAGCTGCCAATAGATGTTGACTTTGTTTGCCATTTTGGTTTATAACCAAACACGTAAGATAGTCAAAGCTATTCCTATATTTCATTCCATGAGGTGAACCAACAATTTGAACCACATTTTACAACAATCAGAGCAACTTTTAATTTTTGACCTCTGTACAAACCAAAATTGATTTTTTGCCATTTTTACAGTTTTTACCCCATGGATAATTCCAAAACTATAAGCCATAGGTAGCATAAACTATACCTTTTTGGAATCTTTATAATCATACAAACATCATGGTGTGCTTTTCAACCCAATCCCGGGACCCAATCGGACCATTTTAAAATGTTACCCATGTTTACCTTGAAATCCAAGCTGGGGGCCATGAAAGGGATGTGGCAAGTGCAACCATCAATTTTTTTTTTATCATCAATGCATAAGTACTTGTTCCAAAATTCATAAATTTATCCAGATTTGCATGCTCATACACACTAAAAACAATGTGGTCATTTTCTGTGGTAAGGTGTCAACTATGCACCTAACTCCGAAATAGTGGTCAGATTTTGACCACGAAAAGGGTGGACACGTTGTTTTTAGTGTGTATGAAACCTCTGCACTACAGTACAGGGGCAGGTCCACCCCTGAAAAATGACAAAATTACCGGGGGCTGGAAGGTAGTTATGGTAAAAAATTGGCTGATTTTACAAGATTTTTGCCAAATTACGGGGGGGGCGCACCCCAAGAAACACCCCTTGGATCCGCCAGTGCAGTAACCCATTACATACAAGTGCCAGGCTAACATATAAATTGGAACAAGCACCTTTAACGCTGCTTTTCTCTTTCTCCATCTCTGATGTTCAGTCACTCATTTCACATTATCCCTCATCCTTCAAGAATTTCACCACTACCTTTTAAGCCCTAGCAAAAGATTGTTATATTCACCTGAGAGGGATCTGTACGATTGGCATTAGAAGATACTGTGTTGCCATGCAATTGGATGTTGGAAGGGAAAGGAATCACCACAACTGGAATTCGCCTGTTGACAAATTAAGGAAAAATAAATTATTTAGTTGAAATTTCCAAGATGGGATTCCATTGAGACTACACACACATTTGCCAAATTATTTTGGAATGCAACCATTGTTATAATCACCTCCATTTGTGATTAAAAATATCAATTTGATTTTCTAAATTTTATATTGAGAAAAGATTTCTCAGGGGAAATACTTTGTTTATGTTGAAAAAGAATAGAATTCCCTAGAGTTGTTTGTGCAAAACACACCTGTTAGATAGATTGCACAAGGGGAGAGTGGGGAATTCCCACAGAATGCTAAACTTAGAAACTTAGTCACTTGTTTGTTGCTTTGAGATCAAAACATTGTGATCAGGGAATTTCCCCACAAAGTTATATAGGGAAAGTGAATGTATTGCTGTTATTTTTAGCATGATCTGTTGTAATGTCTATTTTAAGACTTGGAAAGTTTATGAAATAATTGTGTATATATTAAGGAGAACTTGGCCAGAAGATTCGCCAGCATCCACTAGTAACAATTAGCTAGAAGTTCTAGCTAGTTTTATCTGCAATGAAGAGCAGACCTGTAGTTGGTGCCAGGTTTGATATGGATGTTCAATTCCATGTGAGCAGAGTGCTGTAATTATTCTACTGTCGTCTTTGAAGCCAAAAGTGAGGGGAATCAAAATTAGTGAGGAGTGAAGGGGGGGGGCTAGGATGTCGATTGGGTCATCCACCTTTAAGTCAGTGGTTTCCAAAAACGACTTACTAAGGACTGGCTTGTTGGGACTAATTGAGTGCATTTATGCCGATTCCAAATATGGTCATTTTTTTTGGGGGGGGGGGGGGGATGATAACTGTTGATCCTGCATGACTATAAGTATATCTGGGCCCAAAGATGTAAAATGGCTAATTAGCAATAGCGACTGCCCAAGGGGGAAAAACTGAACGTTGGACCTGATGGTGTATGGTGTGGGCAGTAATTCAAAACCAAGGAGGGGTATTTCAGCGAGATTTGACATCCAAAAATGGATCTTTCGGAGAGTGCAAGTAATTCAGTTAGATTTGGATAAATTTAGGAAAATGGGGTTAATGTGTGACATAGGAGTCTTAGGTGACAGCTCAAATGGCACTCTGTTTGGTAAAAAGGAGTCAACAAGTTGGTGTAGCCATACAGAGTTGTAAGAGAGCACGAGATGTTGCTGCATTTCACATACCCTACTCCTTCAATTTAAGTTAACGGGCTTGTTCTATTCCTATCCCAATCATCCTACGGAGATCGGTGGGCTATAGAAGAGGGTGCTATAACATACAATCATTACCTTTGTAGACCTATAATAGCAATTTTCACCAGATTTTTCTGATTTCTTACAGGGGATAGCTCTTGCATGCCCTCTTATCACTTGTCAAAATTGCATTGACTGCTTAAAATTCTATAAAGGTTTTCATGGGGTAAGTTATGACAAATAAACAATTCAGAATTTTTCTTGTCAAGAGTTCGAATTTACATTTAAACCAATGACGACTTCAAAATTTTGAATTTTGGCTGCCACCGACTGATTAGAAGTCCGTACCCATGAGCCAACCTTCCACCAGGGCCTTGTCCACATTTGACAACACCGCAAAATAATCATTTTTTAGATTTGGGTTTCTTGGATTTTTGGTCGGGTATCCATGCTCTGAACTAAAACAAAATGAGACTAACTGTGGTCCCCTGGGGGGGGGGGGTCTCACACAAATGACACCATATCAGGGACGCCACAGGACAATACATTGGGTCCCATTCTCAGCCTTCTGGTATATCAATGACCCCTTTTTTCATGCCAATTTTGGTATAAGCCAAGGGTCGTTTTTTTCAAAATTTTCTGGAAATTTGTTGGAAACTTTGTCACATTTCTCATCAGCACCAAATTTATACAATTGTTGGAAATTAGTCAAATTTCTCATCTTAGCCAAAATTGTCAATTTGCTTCAAAATGGTCCAACATTTTGCAAGTGAAAATTGCAAATTTGGGTTCAATTTGACCTCCGAAATTTGCATCTCTGGTAGCTATGGGTCCTTTTTGGCAAAAATGGTTATAGCTATGGGTCCTAACTTAGTTACGGAGGCACGTCCCTACCCAACCAAGTTGAGAACCCCCCCGGGCTGTGTCCCCGGATTCTGCTAATTTGCTAAAGGTATAAAATTCACAATATTGGGCATGTAATTACATTATACCCTTGGCACCTAATCTTGGTATCGTTAATCGTTGAATAGTTTTCCCAAATAAACAGTTCTCATCTTAATCCTTTCAGATGGGCATATTTTTTTATTAAGGCACTTTACCCATTGCAAAATCAGAATTTCAAATTTTTTATTTTTTTTATTTTTTTTATTTTTTTTATTTTTTAGCACTTTAAGGTGCGTTTCGTGATTTCGGCACCTTCTGTTTTATTTACTGATCACTAGATATCCTTGAGAAAGCTTCTTCTCAAATTTTGAGCTCATCACGATCTTGCGGTTTTGTGGTTATGAGCATTTACCTCGTTTCCCACGGTCCATAGTGCTACTGTGTCTGTCATTTCTGTCCGTTTTACGGACAGAAAATACAAAATTGCGAATTTCTCACAGAGTGGTACGCGAATTTGCACGTAAGATATTGGGCACACATGGAGACTAGGCTAACGGTTCATATGATAATAAAAATCTCCAGATTTTTTTTAGCTAGTCGGGGGACGATGCGTGGATCACAATGCCCCTTTAAAACGTGACAGGATAAGCCAGTATAATTCACGTAGTTACTTTTTCCAACTGAAAAAGTTGACAGAAAAGGAACAAAACTGCAGTCTTTAAAGATGCCTATTCTCCATTCAATTAAGTGTTGTAGTCCGTACGGACCTGATAACTAAATAATCAATTTTGTCCTTATGAGTTTGGCTTTTAGTCTTATCATTTGTAGGGGTATGTTAAGGATCTATGACTTGTTAGAGACATGCAAAAAGCTGATTTTTGATGTTTTTTGATTTTGCAAATCACTGATAGTGCCTTCAAAACTAAAGCTTATGACATGAGACTGGCCAGTTAAAAACACTGTCTGCTACTTATAAGATATGTATATTTTTTATAAAGGACAAGGAAATAGTTACAACGAGAGGGCGCATACCCATATGCACCATATGGTCCTGCATAGTGGCCATGCAGACAATGGCGGCCAATCCTCATTCATAGAGGCAACTCACCCAAATTGAATCAAAGTAGATCAACAATATATAGACTGCAAAACGTACCAACCAAGTGGGTGCTTTGTTGTGGGGAATCGTTGTGTGTTACCAGGTCCTATAAACGACTTTGTCCTTGTCCATTATTCACATATTATTTTTTTTTAATAATCCTACGGTGGAGAGTTGTTCTTCAGCTCCAACAGTTAGGGAATAAGAAGATATATTTGAAACAATTTCATGATTTTTGTTAAAATAATAGAAATGCAAAATATTATGCAAAAAAAGAAAAATTTCAAAAAGAAAAATACAGGGGTTGAATAACCAGTCACTGGATATAGGCTGCATTTAAAGGAGAACCCGTCACCAAACGAATAATATTAAAACAATATTACACTAAAATATTATTTGACCACATATGAGGGGTTATAGAAAAACGGAATTATATAGCCCTAACATATGAATTAAACCATCTAGTCTGACATGTGCTATTTAAAATCGGAATGATAAGTTGTTATGCGATACGCCGGACGTTGTGGTATACATGCCATAGGAAATACACATTATGAAAGCATCAGCGTGAAATGTTTATGACGCTACGGTGCCCCGTCCGTATCGCATAACACAAATACATATCCCATATACACTTGGCGCGAATTTCAAATAGAGCGTGGTCAGACAAAATGCTTTTAATCGTTTTATGGTTAGTATAATTCCATTTCACCATGAAACCACTCCATATGTGTTCAATTTTGTTTTATAGCGTATATTGGTAAGTTATTATTGATTACAGGTTTCCTGTAATACAATAAATGTATAGATGATGTGACCTATGACATCACTTGTTGACATTCAGGACGCCCTATGTGTTTTCTGGCAGGGCAAAATATACAGTAGTTTCTATGACAGACCACATTAAAATCTGGTTATAAATTACTTGCAGAACCTTTCTGATCTAAATGGTCCATAAATGCAGCTGTGAGCATTAGCTTATTTACTTGAAAGGCGTTGGTATTTTAATTCGAAACAAAAGTACAGCAAAAAAACGGAATTCCCCATGCAAAGTATAGGTGCTTTGCCTGCCAGGTTTCTACTTGCACCAAAAGGGTGGCACATTTAACATAAACAAAGTCACATCATCTATAGGAGAGGAGTTTTAGGGCGGGATCCTTAAATTCCCAAATATGTGGTCAAACCTCAAAATTACTGGGCTTATACAGACATACGTCCATTATTAGGAATGGATACTCCCGCTTGCATGCGTAGTCAAACCAGGGTTCACAATGCAAAAAATGGCATAAAGCTGCCTTTTACTCATCCAACATGTACGGAGATGGATTTAGTGGCATGAACCCTTAAATTCTCAATGCATATTGACGTCCAATTAATACCTACATTAGGTAATATGCTCCACGTGCAATCAACAATGCAAAAAATTTTGGTCTTTCTCTGTAGCCCTGAACATGTTGAATGCAGAGTTCTACAATACTAATATTTCTTGTATTATCTCTTGGATGGATCATTTCAAAATAAAACCATGATATATTATCTGAGTAAACCAAATCAAAATAGTATGTATGCACCTGTAAGCTTATCCAACGACGTCCCAAAAAAAAAAAAAACTATACAATTCAAAAGATTAATTTTTTTGCCCATAAAATTAAGTTCATCTCAAACGGAGCGAGTTTATTGATTCTTTTTAGGAGTGTTCCATCTTTCATGAATTTATTTTTAGTAGTGGTTGTAATTTGGGGGTCTGGTGCAGGAGTTATGGCTAATTATCTGAGACAGTTTGAAAAAACTGTTGGGCCAGTTTTGGCATTCCTGGTATCAACAAAGTTGCCATTGACAAAATCAACTTCAAGACTTTCTTTATTGAAAATTAAAATCAAAATATGGATAAAGTGAGCTTCTTGTGATATAACATAATGATACCGTTATGATGTCGCAATATTGTCACTAATAAATACACGTAGCATTGGGAGATTCAATTCAAACAGTCTTGTTGTTCTCAAACCATCTCAGGTTTTTAGCAGAAGTTAGACCCATTTAAAAAAACACCCGTGTGAAAGTAAACGGAGGACATTTGAACACAACAATCCTTTCCTTTATTGCTCTTTGTTGAACACTGCTTCATCATCAACTCCTCCCTGTGCATTTTGAGGCAGTGGGGAGAGGGGAAGGGTAAATGTCCCTCCACATTAGAGGCGCGTTGTCCACAACTATTTGTACCTCAAGGACTTGTAGACTGTACATTAGTTTCAGCAGTCAAAATCCCCACATTCCAGAATTTCATGGTTACGTCCCCCTGAGAATGCAGTCCCTCATTACCCACAACATAATAATTCTGTGGTACGTTCACTGAAAAAATAATTATATTGCTTAGATTCAAATGTATGGTAAACATTCACTCTGATCTGTAAAATATTCTTTTGTTTGAAAAGGTTTTAATCCCAAAATAGGACTCACAATGATATTACACGCTATACATTAGTTTCTTTGAACTTCAGGTGATGAAAACTGGCCCAAGTGGTTATCTTACCCGTTGTGTTAACTGACAATATCTCCCGCTTAGGGTCCATCAAAGTGGATGGAATAAAAAAGAGAATTTAGCTTAGATCTTGTTAACATAAAAGTAAAAATATCTGGCAAAATGCCCAGTTTATATTTTTTATATATTTTTGTTTGATTGTATCGTTTTTATTGGGACAGTCGTAGTCACTGGAGCCTTAATTACATCATTACATAAACGGATCAAATTTTTAGGCCTAGGATTAACGGATTGGGCACAAGAGCAAACTCAAAAAGCGTAACCGGATAACCTCAAACACACAGTAAATGCACAAAGAACCAGTTTCTTAAACAGTTTCAGTATTTTTTTAAGACTTAAAGCAATAACAGCACATTTTGAAGAGCGGCCCCATTTTCCAATTTGAGACTTTTGCACAGTTGAGTTGGTAAAAAAAATTGTCTAGTAAACTAGACTGCAAAGTGGTAATGATCAAAAATGAGTATTTGTCATAAAGAAGCGATTGTATCATTAGAACGGTATCCTGAAGTAATTTAAATGACGACTGAAACGCCACATTTTATGGTCCGTCCATGATGAAATAGTGCAACCTCAAGAAAAGTATCTTAACTGACTTGCATGAAACCAATTGAAACAACTAATGGACGAGCAAAGACATGGACATGCGCCAATTTTCCCGGTTCTTTCATTAGAAGGACATTTCCAGCAGTCAATGAATTATTAGCGGAGATCTCCGATATTAATTATTGAATTACAAAATCGTCGTTAATTTGTAATTTAAAAAAAAAAAAAAAAAAAAAAAACAAAAGGCCCTTTTACCATTCACAGGTATGTTTTAGTCAATACCAATGACCAAACTGTGACAAAAATCTCAAAATATCCGGAAAAATGGGGGCGCTCTTCAAAAAATGGATGTATGCTTTAAGTCTTAAATATACTGAAAACTGTTGGAGATTTTTGCACAGTTGCATTTTCAAAATTTTACGGACAAAAGAATTAACAGTACTTTCAATATTTGTTAGTATAGCATTAGAATTTTCAGTATTCTTGAGTGATTGGAGTATTAAAAATTGGCAGTATCTTTGAAATGCTTGCTTCTATACACAAAGGGGAATAAAACTAAACTGCTTGTGCCTCCTGCCTTGATAACATTAAAGTCTGACTCAGAAGATCGGAAATATTGTTTTTTGGTTGTTAATTGAAAAAATCGTCAAACTAGAACTAAAGATAGGAAACCTAAAAATGCACAATTCCGAAATTGAGATGAATCGGATTTGTCGTTGTGATGAGTAAACTTTTATGTATAGTATGACGTCCCATAGAATACTGTGTATAACCAAAAATCCGGATCCGGAATTTTAGAACAAAGGTGTGATTTTCTTATGAAGGAATTCGATTTAAGCTTAGCACTTTCACACATGCTCGAATGGACACGCATTATGTATATGCAAAAAAAACACGATTTTTTTGAACAATTGAGGGCGCCCTCATCAGGGAAATCTCGGAGTCGGCCTTTAATTTATTGAATATGCACAATGACTTGTAAATCCTTATCTACCCATGTAGACCGGTTGTCCAAATTCGTGTGCATATCCCATATGATATCAAAAAATTTCCTTTCAACCGACAAGCCATAGTGTTCAGAAAGTTGTTTTGAACTAAAATGCAACAGAAACATTGTTTGTGTGATCATATTCTAAAATTGTCACAGAATAATGTCCAAAGCAGGTAACATGTTAAAAAAAAAAGGGGGGGTAAATTTTGTTACAGGGGTCAAAAACATAAAAAGATGGGTCAAATTGCTTTGAAACCTACACAACTTATTACTATGGTCATGAGGGACTAATAAAGGAAAGTTTGCCATATTCTACGGTCAATTAGTTTCAGGCATATAAGCTCATGAATGGTTCAATGATTTGGAGTTAGGTTCTTCAGCGTGATCGATTTTGACCAAAACTAGTCTCAAATTGTTTTTGGGGTCATATCATGCTAACAGAAAATGGATATTACTCTGCATTTGACATGTTGTATTTTTAAAGCCGGCACTGGCACCATTTCACAAAATATGAAATTTTCTCAATTTGCTCGCAATGATAGTCTAGGCCATGGAGAAGTTGAGATACATTTCACTTAACAAAGGCGAAATCGTATTTACAGCAGATGCATAAATATGTCCCGCCGAATTTCGCGATCACTAAATGACAAACTCTAAACTGCACCGTCCACCCTAATTGGCCATCACTAGCTTGCCAAAATAATGGTTACTCAAGAAAATGACTCAAGAAATCTTAACATTCAGCATGCAAACATCCCTGAAAATTCACTCTTAAATTTAAGTAGAAAAAAATATGATTAAATTACTCAATGTGGCAACCCTATTTTTGAAAAAAATCATGTGATCCACAATTTCAATTCTGGAACCCTACGGGGTCTGGAAAAGCAGGCGAAGAACGAACGAACGCGAACGGACGACGAAGACGCAACATGAAGTTTTTAAGATTTTCACTTTTTCCAAGAAAGTAAAAAGGCCGGCAACCCAAAAGAATGACCCACATTAAAACTAGAACTAAAAAAAATTGCACCCAAAATCTAATCAGGTCGAGAACTTCTTCTAAGCCCACTTTCCTTACACCAAGGTACACTCATTATTAAACCAACTCGTGAAAGAACTACAGAAAACTTGTACCCAGGCCTTGCGGGAAAAATTCATAAATTATGCAAAATAATTAGAATATTTTACACCCAAAAATATAATCAGGTTGAGAACTCTCAACCTGCTTCTTTCCACCAAGTTACACATCGTAGCCCTTAAGAACTCCAGATAAATTGTACACAATGTTGCCATTTTCTGTTTCATATTGACCTTTTTCCCTTGAATCCTTTTTCACTACCTGACAGACCCAGGGGGAGGACACTGGGGGAACGAATTAAATGCGGAGTAGAGGGGTAATCCCTCCTACAATATACCAAAGGTTGGCTACTCTAGCAATCCAGAAAATCAAGATAGTGCCCAAATGTTAGGTAACATTTATCACGGACGATTAGGACCTAAGGAGGATATACGGACGGAGCCATTTTATAGTCCCCTCCGAATTCGTTCGGCGGGCCAAAATAACACACTCAAAAAAACAGATATGGCTGTTAATCAGAGGTTGAAGGCCACCGGGTAATATGGAGGCCCGGGGGGGGGGCAGTTATATTCAAAGGGGATTTCTATTTGACTGTATGTCTTGTGTGAACATGGACTTCCGAAATGCACCCTAAACAAGTATTTCAAATTGCCACCGACTAAAAAAAACATACCATAAAACATACGATTTTGGTTTTTTGCAGCATAAAAAAGTCTTTTGTCAGTTTTGACTTACCGTTAAACAAGTGAGCAATGCATTGTGTTGATTAAATACCCTTAATTATCTGGCTTTGCTCATGTGCTTTACTGCCCCCCAAATTACAATATTTTTGCTGATTTTGATCTCGAGTACATCACAATTTAGGGTTATGAAAAAAAACATACCCTTTTTTCCATCTTTTGCCGTTTTTGGGACAGCTAATCATGTATGCGCGTACATCGATGTTGGAAAAAGAGACCCTTTCACGCTTTCGTTTTCACGAATTCATATCCACCTTTGGCAAGTGCCACCCTCCCCCCCGGTAGTAGGCTTAACTTTTTAATTTTTCCACAACTTTATTCACCAAATGTGTTATATGACATGAATATCAGACTCGAACTCAATGAGATTAAAAACAAAGGTCACAGACCAGTTAAACAGGGTGCATACCGTGGGAAACATGCATACGCCGTGCGTTGTCTTGTAAGGCCGACTCCAGATTTCCGATGAGGGCGCACTCAATTTTCCAAACAAAACCGTGTTTTTTGCATACACATAATGATGGTCCATATATATCACAGGTGTGACATAACTAAGCTCAATTGAAGTCTTCAATAGAAAAATCACAACTTTGTTATAGAATTATGGATACGGAAATTTTGTTATACAAGGTATTCTATGGCACTGTAATACTATGCATAAACGTTTCTTCATGAAAAGGAAACATCCGATTCATCCTCCAACGTGGGAATTAGCATTTTAAGTTACTCTCTTCATTTCTAGTGTTTATTTTTAATTCTACACAACAATATTATTTAGAAATCGCCACGTCAGGCTTTAACGCCAGTTCCGCGTCGTCTGCTGACTTAATGTCGCCGGCGACATTAAATTATAAAATTGTTTGTTTACCATTAAGGACGCTGATTTGGGATTAAGCATTTCCAGGTAATTCAAGCTAATTTATATATAATAGCCTTACACCCATGCAAAAATATTCAATTTTGAAAAATCTTGAGGGTGCCACTCTTTTCAACTGTGCCAGGGTCATCCTTAACTAGATGGGCAAATACACCCCGGCACAAAAAGTTATCTCGCATCGTTTTCGATAAATCTTGTGCAAAGCCAGTCATTTTGAAAAGTTTTCGAAATATACATTTGTTGAATAGGTCTTGCTCTTTCATTAACACCGCGCTTGTACAAAAGCGTGCAGAGATGGCTGAGATAGGACGCCGAAAGCGGAAAGATGCAAAAACCCCAAAACCAAAAAGTTGCAGTTTTTGGATTTTTCAATGGGCATTGCAGCTGTACTGGGACACGAACAGTGTACCACAATCAATATTGCGTTAGGCTTTCACTGATAAGTACAGTCGAAAAACCTCTTGTGTAAAATCAATACACACGTATTATTGCTTGGTACCAACAGGACCATTGAAAAAATCCCAAAAAACGCAACTTTGGTTTGGGGGTTTGCGTCTTTCGGGCGCTCTATCTCAGCCTTTTTGCACGCTGTGTCAAGCGAGGGTGTTAAATTGAAAGAGAAAGAACCTAGGCAACAAAAGGTATATTTCGAAAACATTTTCAAAATGATCCGACTTTGGCACAATAGTGCCGAGATACTTTTTGTGCCAGGTGTATTAAGGAACCCATATGAATATGTAGACAATATAACATTTTGAACTCTATTATAGACAAAATGGTGAAAAGAGTGCAAGTTTGATATTTATGATTCTTTGAGACTATATGAAGAATTTCGAAGATTTTGAAAATTCGAGTTTGACTATGTTAAACCCAAGATGACTTGAACTTATGGCCCATGTAACTTATTGACACAATAACCACAGAGATAGGCAAACTATTACTTTCTTTATCCTTAGGACAGGGCTAAAATCTGGGTATAGATTTAGGTAAATCTACGTACTTATATGTCCCCCTTGTACAACCTTACCCCCTGCAAAATTAATGATCCGCTACTATATACTTCTGACTTTTGATAGGTATCTATCATTATTCTAAATAGAACACCCAAAATTGTTTCTGTTGCAAGATTTTGAGATCAAACCAGTTATTTGATTTAAATTATGGCAACAACAGATATACTGAAAGGCAGTTGAATAAATGGAACTGGCATAGTATATGTAAAGAGACAACGCAAGGCATTTCATACCACTTCTGTGTCCGTAGCCATACAGTGTAGGTTAGGTTTAAAACTACCCAACTGCAGATGATTAAAGGGGGATGGCCCGATTTAAGGATATGAAAGTTTAATCTTGATAGATTGGCCTTCACTCCAAACCCACATCTGTAAAGTTTCGCGCCAGATATTTAAATCTGTTTTTGATGCGGAGAGCTAACAACGTGATTTTGGTACGCTCATAGAGTACCGTGTTAACAATTACATAGTGGCTTCGACAAAATGGGGCACATTTTAGCTCATAACATCCAAAGCAAACCTACTTTGGTGTAAGATTTACGGGTAAATGATGAAAAATAGTAGCTTTCTTATGCTACCAAAAAATGTTGCCAACCAATTCCGGGTAACCATCTGGGACTTCTGGGGCCGAGGCTATTAGCGCTCTGGGCCATGGACCTTAACTTGTCATTTGACTGGCGTAATGACAGCGTGCTTTCGACTGCTCCAGTGCTGATAAATAATAATTTTTTTTTGCCAGGTCATGGGAACAAAGTTTTTTTTTTTTTTGTGCTGAGTTGCTGACTTCAGTTTACTCTGAACAAAACAGATAGATCTATTATTTACAAGTGGAATAATTACCCCCTGTTTCTTTCGTGTATGAATTAGGTTAAACAACTGTGCATTCACATTTTGCTTGAGAAAAATTTAACAATAACTGAATTTTAAGCTGTCCAATGCACCACCCGGTCCAGAGGCATTTAACACATCAAACTCTTGGTCTGCATATGTGTGCAGTAACTTTACTCAGTTCAATTGCCAAATTGTGCAATAATACCCATAATCATCAAATCTTTTATATTTCATCTGGCTGAACTAAAGATGATGTCATATCTTTCGCACAGCTATTGTCCATGCGTATCACGGGCGCCGACTTTGTACGCTCGCAATACCAGCTGCTGCACACTTACTGCGATTCACATGTTAAGACCTGCCATGACGCACTACTAGTTAAGGCTGGGCTGGACAAGTATTAGTATGTGGTTAAAAGATTACTGTATAGAACAAGTTCATATGGTTTAATGATTAAAAAAGGTATCGGTTCCTATATATAAAGCTTTTTTTGACGACAGGCCAAACAATGCCTCAAGGTCCACCATGGGATAAAACATTTTATTTTCCAAATGGTTTCAAATGTTAGTAGGGCAATGTGAAAACAGGAAATATACATTTACTTTGTTAGTCTTGATTTTTTATTCCTGTCGTTAAACGTCTATGTCGATGGTATGAATCATTTGGAATGGGATGTGGTGGAGATCAAAACACTAAGCCGGATTGAATAACCCCCCAGCGGAATGCTCTACTTTGTTAAACAGAATAAGATTGTTTAACCCCACTTTTACATGAACTATGTTTGTATCGAATATGTAAGGCTTCATAACAGATCAATTGAATAGTTGTTGTAAAATTGAGAAACGCTAGCGATTTATTGTTTGAGTCAATCAAAGAAACGGATTAAGTGTCGTGAACATCGAGGGTTGACGAAGAGGAGGATTAGGCCACGTAAAGATTGTAGTTGTTATGAGTGACCAAAATAAATGATTGGACCAACTTAATTTTTCTGGAACTGGAAGACGAAATAATGTAAACGTATTGGGTTTTTCAACGTTCCTTAGTGACGCGACGTAAAAGAAGTTTGGGGAGTAATAATTACTTTTTGTATCATTTCTATGTTGCGTGTTCAAAAGTTGTTCAAGTTTGGTGTTTGGAATTGAATTCAATGCATTTGCCTTGTAACGTTTCTTCGTGAGAAAAGGACTGTTATAACGATGGCCTAGTCTGATCCGGTATAGTCGCATCATAGTATTTCTAATTGTATTGATTGGGTAAAGCATGCAACCATCTCCAGAATGAATGGAATCGTCGACAAGCTCCAAAAAATTTTAATGAAATGAACACACTGATCCCCATAGACCTTGTGGCCTCAATACTATTTACCCTTAATTCAGGGGTTGTCCAACCTTTTGACAACAGGGGCCGCAGATTGTTGAATCCCCACGACTACTATGCGGCCGCGAGAAAGTAAGGGGGGGGCTCAAGTTAGCTTTGTGACGTGCCTACGAGAGGCTGGAAGTATATAGGACCATATCTATTACCAATTTTGCCGAATGGAACCACTAGCTAACCAGCAAGATGCCAGATTGTCCGGCCAAATTTAACAGTCCATTTTCCAAAAAATTGCAACTTTTACCAAATTTCGAAAAATTTTAGTTCAGTTGAGGGGAAATTGGACTAATGTTCCCACAATTTTTAGAAAAAATTTCGGTTTCAGATGATGAATTGGACTTAATTTCCAACAGGTTAGACGAAGTTTGGTTCAGATTAAGGAAGGAAATTGATTCAAATCGAAATTTTTTTTAAAATCGATTATTTCAGATATTAGCTTTTATTTTTTTTGGGGGGGGGGGGGGGGGGGCAGGACTAGCGGGCAGCAATACGAGCTCTTTAGAGGGCTGCAAATGGCCCGGCGGGCTGCAGGTTGGACAACCGCCTTATTATATCCCCAATGTCAAAAAAAACTCCACATACAATTTTACATTATCTATCTATAGGAATGAAGAATTGAGCCGATTTTGAGAGAAATCTGTGCATTAGAATTTTTTTACTCCAGTGTGACCTGAATAATTTTAAAAGCCTGTACTGTGTTTAAAGAAAGTGTCATGCATTAAAACCACTAACATCAACTTTTAAAGCACCCCCAATTTTCACAAATTGAAATTTTTTGCAGTTGTGTGTGGTAATTAGCTTGTAACTATACCTGTGAATGTAAATGCGGCAAGTGTTACATTTGTCATAAAAGGGATTTTGTAACTTATAACAGGAATCCCCGATTGTAATTTAAAGCGAAACTGGAAAATGACAAATTCTGTCCGTTCCATTGCCAAAACGACCTCTAAATGACTTGCCTAACAACAGACTATATGGACGAGCTTAGACACACATGATAACTATTTCAAGCCTATATTGGAAGGAACCTTTCCAGCAACCACCAAATTATCAGGGCAAGATATCAATTATAATTACAAAATTCCTTTGGTGATAATAGCTGTTGTTGAGCTTTACTCCTGTGCTTTACCATTCACAGGTATAGTTTACTAGCCCAGTGGATCAATGCACTGTGCACAAACCTTTAACAAATTTTGGAAAATGGGGGCGGCACTCTTCAAACAAAATGGCTTTAAACTTCACTTAACTAATCCAAATCACGTTAAGGTGCAACGAGAGATTTCAACAGAGTCCGAAAAATTGAAAATGCTTTCTCTGCATGGTGTAAGATTTCTACAAAAAGAAACCCCATCTGAAAGATTACGCTGAGAAAATGTTGTTTGGTCCAAAAATGTGGAAATTTCCTTTCGTATAGGAGAAATAGGAAATTTGGTGTTTTTCTATTGAATAACGACTATTAAAATACCTTGTGTTTCAATTTCCAAGCTAAGTTCTGTTGCCAAATAAAGGGTAGGAATCTATTGAGTGTATTATCTATTGAAATAATAATAGAACAGAAATTGGATGACTTGAAAATCCTCGTTGCACCTTTACACATGGCCTCTTAATTCCGGTTAGTGGGTTGTTGTAGCCTGCTTAGGGTTGTTTGTTTATATAGTTTGCAATAAGCAGTAGTGTGCATGAGCTTATCGTAAGACTATGATGCGTTGAATCAGATGGTCTGTGATTGGGAGGAGGTAGCGCATAGACAGATTTTAGAGGCCCGGTTGACCTGTTTCGCTTAACTAACCAACATTCAGGGTCTGGAGTTGTGCTTTTTAAGTAAGCGTAGCGGCCAATTGAGGTTTAAGATACGAGTCTATAGCATCCTCTCTTAAGGTTTTATTTGGAGATGCATAATATAATTCTATTTAGGCTAGTAAGATTTTAGACTTAAAGGTGTATTTCGTGATCCAAGCACTTCATTTCTTGTTTATGGTTCACTAGATATGCACGAGAAAAGGTTATTTCCAAAATTTCAGTTGATTCTGACATATCGTTTTGATGTTATGTGAAAAGCATTTTAATTTACTATGTAATTTACTATTTAAATGTATATTTCGAAAACTTTCAAAATGATCCGACTTTGGCACAATACTGTTCGAAAAACATGCCGAGATACTTTTTGTGCCAGGTGTATTAATGACCCCATAGAATATGTAGACAATTATTACATTTTGACCTCTATTTATATGACCAAATGGTGAAAAGAGTGCAAGTTTGATATTTTCTGATTCTTGAGACTATATGAAGAATTTGGGAAGATTTTGAAAATTCGAGCATTCTGAATATGTTAACCCAAGATGACCTTGAACCTTTATTGCCCTGTAACTATTACACAATAACACAGAGATAGGGCAAACTATACTTTCTTTAATCCTTAGGACATGGCTAAAATCTTGGTATAGATTTAGTCCAATCATACGTACTTTATATTTCCCCCTTGTACAAACCTTACCCCCTGCAAATTCATGATCCCTGCTACTTATACTTCTAGACTTTTGATATGTTATTCTCTCATTATTTCTAAATAGAACACCAAAATTGTTTAGTGCAGTATTTTGAGATCAACACCATTTTGATTTAAATTTATGGCATAACAGTATATCTGAAAAGCAGTGAATAAAGTGAAACTGGCACTGTTATATGTAAAGATGACAACGCACAAGCATTCATACATTCTGTGCATTACAGTAGCCACATCAGGTAGATGTAGGTAAAATACCACAAACTGCAATGCATATGTTAAAGGGGGATGCCCGATTTAAGGATTGAAGTTTTAATTCTTATAGAATTGGCCTCACTCCAAACCCCCATCTGTAAAGTGTCGCGCCGATATATCAATATGGTTTTTGAGGCGAGAGCTAAAACGTGTGTTGTAAGCTCATAGAGTACCGTGTAAACTTAAATATTGGTCGACCAAAAAGATGGGGCACATTTTAGCCATACTTCCCAAAGCAAAAATCCTTTGGTGTTAAGATTTCACAGTGAATGAGAAAAAATAGTAGCTTTCTTCTGATACCAAAATGTTGACCACTTCCCGGTACAATCTGCGACTCTGGGGACGAGGCTATAGCGATCTGGCCATGACAACTTGTTCATGCAAGGCGTACTGCACAGAGTGCTTTCGACATTGCTCCGTGCTGCTAAATAATAATTTTTTTTGCCAGGTTAAATTTATGGCTGTTCATGTTTAATGACAAAACAAGAGATCTATATGTAAATGGAAATAAACCCCTGTTTTACTGTTGTATGAATTAGGTTAACAAAACTGTGATTAACATTTTGCGAGAAATTTAAACAATACACTGATTAATGCTTGTCAATGCACTCACCACGTCAGGTGCATTAACACATTCAAATCTTGGCTGTGTGCATTGATTACCTCAAGTTCAATTGCCAAATGTGGCAAATAATAATTAACCATAATCATCAAATCTTTTTAGACTTCATCTGCCTGATAAGTGATGCCATAGCTTTCATGCAGTTATTGTCCATGCGTATCACGCGCGCCGGATTGGTGCGCTCGCAATTACAGCTGCACTAATGCGATTCACATGTTTAAGACTGCTATGACGTCACTACTTAGTTTCAGGCTGGACAAGTATAGTATGGGGTAAAAGATTATGTATAGACAATTCATATGGTATAATGAGATTAAAAAAGGTTTTATAGTTTCCTATATCTAAGCTTTTTTTTTGCACGACCGGCAAAACATTGCTCACGGCACCATGGGGATAAACATTTTATTTATCCCAAATGGTTTCACATTGTTTGTAGGCATGTTACAACAGGAAATATAACATTTACTTTGTTATTTGAGTTTTATCCTGTCAGGAAAAGATATTGTCGCTGGTATGAACTCATTTGGTGGGGATGGTTGAGATCAAAAACTAAAGCCGTAATTAAACAGCGGAAGCTCTACTTTGTTCACAGAAGAGATGCTTAACCCATTTTACATGAACTCTTTTGTATCGAGATATGTAAAGGCATAATACCAGATTCAATTGAAGAGATTGTAGTAAAATTGAGAAACGCTATCGATTCATTTGTTTGGAGTCAATAAAGAACGGATAGTGTAGTGAAACAGTGAGCTTGACGAAGAGAGGATTAGGCCACCGGAATATTGTAGTTGTTATGACGTGAAACCAAAAATAAATGATTGGACCCAAAATTAATTTTTCTGGAAGACGAATAAATGTAAACGATGGGTTTTTCAACGTTACTTAGTGACGCGACGTAAAAGAAGTTTGGTGAGTAAAATTAATTATTGTATCATTTTCTTATGTTGAGTGGCTTCAAATTTGCTTCAAGTTTGGTGTTTGAATTTATTCAATGCATTTGCCTTGTAAAGTTTTATTCGTGAGAAAAAGGGATTTTATTAACGATGGCCTAATCTATACGTAGGTATCGTCGCATCGGATTTTTATTGTATTGAGTTGGGTAAAGCATGCAACCTCTAAGAACGAATGGAATTGTCGACACGCCCCAAACACTTTTAATGATGACACCATGATCCCCATAGACCCTGTGGGCCTAATATATTTACCCTTCAATTCAGGGTGGGGGTGTCCAACCGTTTTGACACAGGGCAGCTTGGTTGAAAATCCACGACTACTATGGGACGCGAGAAAGTATGGGGAGGGGATCAGTTTGGTTAAAGACGTGCATATGAGAGTCTTAGAAGTATATAGGGAAGGAACCATTATATATACAATTTTTGCCGGAATTGGAAACCCATAGCACACCAGAGATGCAGATTTTGGCCCCACATTTTTTTTATTACAGTCCATTTTCACCAAATATTGACCTTTTACCAAATTTCGAAAAATTTTAGTTCAGTTGAGGAAATGGACTAAGTTCCCACAATTTTTAGAAAAATTTCGGTTCAGAGTGATGAATTGGACTAATTTTCCAACAAGGTTGAGAAGTTTGGTTTCAGATTGAGGAAATGAATTCAAATGACATTTTTTTTTTAAAATCTATTGTTTCAGTATTATGATTTTATTTTTTTTTGGGGGGGGGAGGCATGAAGAATTTAGCCGCGATTTTGAGAGAAGCGAAATCTGTGCATTATAAATTTTTACTCCAGGGTGACCTGAATCATTTTAAAGCCTTACTGTGTTAAGAGCGTCATTGCGTAAAGCAACCAGAGCATCAATGATTGCAGTAGCCTATAATATGATGCCATAAAGACAACAACCACACATCTTTTTAAAGTACCTTTATATATTATTTACAATAGAAAATGGAACATTAATACAATTTTGTTTATGACTTTTAAACGCCAGAGGTTTTGGCAATTATATTATATACCAGGTATAAATTCACATCTGAGATGGAACTTAAGCCAAAAAGTGGTTTTATATGTATGAAATACAAATGCGCCTTTAAATCATTGCAATTAAATGGTTAGTCATGTTATACTTAATTTAACTAAGAATATGATGTTGAAATCCCCACCTAAATATGGCCACCCTAATCTGAGCTTTTTTTAAAAAAATTCATTTTTCACTTGAGATGACTCAAGTGATTAGGCTATCAATAAGCCAATAATGGAGTAGGCCTATGTAAATGTTATGAGTTAACAATGTATTTTTGCTTTACATTTTACCCAGAACCACAAAATATGAGCCTGGCCATACAAGGACACCATTCTATGCATTAGAAAGTTTGCACTGGTCTGCAAGCAAACATACTTTTAGTTCAGTATACTTTGGTAATGGAAATGTGAGAGTATTGTAGAAGAAATGCAGTGGAAAAAACCTTCTTTATTATGCGAAAAGAACTTCCAAAAATAAAAAAAAATGGAAAAGAGTCATATGTAACCCTTTAAAATTGTACAGGACCAACCAAATTCTTTGTTATTTATGGCCTTACACTAACAAATACCCTAACCCCTAAGGCCAAAATAAAAAAAAAAATGATGTTAGAACTTGAAGAGGGGTGGTAAAAGGGGAACTCTGCCAACAAAAACAAAACAAAATGAAACTGGCTAATAAGTTTGATAACACAACCTGATAATGGAATATCACGTAGGCCTAATACATGTATTATTTAGGTGAAAAATGAATTAAAAATACATCTTTAAGAAAACTTTTAAAACATTTGTTTAATTTTTTATATCAATAACAGGTTCTTCACAATAAAAAAACAAAACTTCAATTTTATTTACAAAAAATTTTGTTTTGGTGTGAGGGCTACAATATCTACAGTTTGACTTGTTGAAAACAGATTTGTCAGGTTAACGTGCTTTGAGGGGTATAGGAATTGCAGTTACAATATAGCCTAATTGATTTTTCAAACAAGCATGCTACAGAACGGGAAGGGAAAAATAATAAACCCCGCACCCACATACTTTTGATCATGGTAATAACAGCGCTCGATAGAAACATTTTCCTTAAAATGTGATTGATTTTCCATAAAGTAACATGCTAGATGGCTGATGTACTAAATTTAATCTTGGTTTATTTCTCGTTTTTAAAAATTGTGAAAGTGTTATAGTTTCTTTTAATTTGTTAAAACACGTCAAAGGTAACATATCAGGTCAAAAGTTGGGGTGTGTTAACCTAACTAAAAAAAAAATTCACACAATTGCAATAAACTTTCCAAGATCAATTGTAAAATGTAAACTAGGTAGGTAGTCAGACATATGTTTCTTATTTGAAATGACAAATAAACTATAGTGTGAAAGACAAATTACTATAATTAAATTTAGTCATTTGTCTTTTACACTATATCTAAATTTTGCCACATTAAATAGAAACATTAATTTTCACAAGAAGAGTCCTTAAAATTGCCCTAATGAATTTGCTTCTGACTATAAACAACTAGATTTAGCTTTTAGTATTTTGCCATACCTGAACACTTTACATTAGGCGGAGAGGGTATTAGTATTTAAGGACACACACCAACACTATGTATCATAGGTCATGAAGATACAGTTACTAATATTTGGGGGGTGATTTATGATCATGATTCTTTGATCTTGATGATGGTGATGATGACTATTGTTTTCACATGCTCTCATTGCTTTTTAACTTAAAAATAAAAATTATTTTTCATTTAGGCCCAGAGTATTGCTATTCAGCAAGTGTTTTACACTAACTTAAAAGTTTATTCTTTTTATTCTTAATTTAGATAACATGATTGAAAGTCCTATCGTGGGAAAGCCTGGTTTTTGCATCTTTATTAATGCATACCAGTGCATAATTCGCACCTAATAAGCTGAAAATAACCATCTCATATGTATTACAATGGCACTTCATCACACAATAGCAAATTACAATAGCAAATAGTTACTTATTATCATGCATAGTTGAAATGATTATGATGTGAACTCTGCAAAATGCAAATGAATCTCGCGCTTTTATTTGTTTGGTATTTGAAAATAATTCATTTTTTCATGCGACAAGGACTTAAAGTGATATAGGCCATCAATAGCCAATATGGAGGCACTCTAGATGCCAAACTTTATGACCTACCGGTGTATTAAATCGTTAATTGATTTTTTTTACACAGAACCACACAATATGCCAAATTTTATGTGAAAAAACATTTTTAACATCATATTGGAAATTGATAGAATTCCTAGTTTATTTCCATGTTCATTTCAAGGAACAACATTTTTCTGGGTATATATTTTAAGTGTCAATATTTTAATATGCAAGGTGCACCTAATGGATGTATACTCCAAAGTCGCATGAATTTGCAAATGGAGCTGTGAATCCTTAAACACGCAGTTTAATGAGAGTAATTCATAACTTCGATCTTTTGGTATCTTCCCTAATCTCACTCAACACTTTGCATGTAACTTGACTTCAATTTTAATTAAACTGTTGGTGTCAAATGCTAGGACTATTATGTCTGTGCAAATCACTCATTATGTTGCTTTTACAAATGATGGTTAAAAATATTCTTAATGTCTCAAGATCAATTAAGCATACATTGTTTACAAACAGCTAAATTCCCCGAGGCCATGCTAAGTTCAGTTATCTGCTTTTCATCAATTGTAAAAGCGAAGTGTGCTCTCGGGTGTCTGGTATGTAAAGTGGTTGGGTCAGTAACAAACTTTGTAAAAAATATTTATTTATCAATGTCTTGACAATACACAACCGCTTTCAACCACTGGCACTTCAAATTTGCTAATTCATCCCAATGATAATACTAGACAATGTTTATTTTAAGACTTTATCCAAAGGATATTGTAAATAACACATTTTCACATTCAGTTAATTTGTGACAAGCCACAAGGTTATACATACTATACAATATTGGTTAGCCTTGCCCCCCAAGAATAGACAACACAGTGGGGCATAATTGAACCTTGGCTCCAGATACAGTTAGAAGGCCACTGTGATTGGTGACGGTCAGTTAGTTGTTGAATTATCATAGGCTGGATCAACAAGTACAACTAGTACATAGTTTGGTTATTAGACTAGGGCTGCAAATCCAATGCCTCTCTAGGCCAGCATTGATGATAATGCATGGCTTTCAGCTTCCACACAGCCTGCATCTACATATAGGACAACAGGACAATCACCAGAATCTTTGCTACCAACACAATTCATGCCAAAAACACTAAAAGCCGAACCAAATCCCAAAAACGCAACATCCGCTCAGAATTTTAAAATAATCCACAACATAATTCAAAAAGCAATGTCATTTAATTGCATACCTGCACGTTTCAAACAAGATTGGACAAGAATGAGAGACTAGTTTATGAGGATAATATTGGGTTTCTACTCTCATTTGCTTACGTGATGACAAAGCTATATATTATAGGCTAATAACATCACAATTTTAGAGCGCCCAAATTTTCAAAATTGAAATTTTTGAGAGTTGTTGGTAATTAGCTTGTAACTATACCTGTGAAGGTAATGCTGAAAGTGTACATTTGTCATAAAAGGGATTTTGTCATTATAATCAGGATCCCGATTGTAATTACAGCGAAACTTGGAAATGCCAAATTCGGTCCGTCCATGCAAAACGACCTCTAACGTGAGCTTGCCTAACAGAACTACTAATGGACGAGCTTAGACACACATTATAGCACTATTTCCCAGCATATATTGGAAGGCAAGGACCTTTACAGCAAACCACCAAATTATCCGGGCAAGATATCCATTCTAATGACAAAAAGGCCTTTTGTGATACATAGCATGTTTGAGCTTTACCCGTGCTTTACCATTCCCAGGTATAGTTTTACTAGCAGTTACAAAGGAAAACTGTGGCAAAAAACCTTAAACAAATGTTGGAAATTGGGGCGCTCTTCAAAAAACGTGCTTAACTAATGCCAAATCAGTTAAAGGTGCAACGAGAGATTCAAACAGAGTCACAAAAAGGTGGGCAAATGCTTATCTCTGCACTGGTGTAAAGATTTCTATCAAAAATAAACCCCATTGAAAAGATTACGCTGAGAAATGTTTGTTTGGTACAAAAAATGTGAAATTTCTACTTTCGTATAGGAGCAAATGGAAATTTGTGTGTTATTTTCTATTTGGAATATAAGCATATAAATATCACCCTTTTGTTTTCAATTTCAGCTATTTCTGGCCAACATAAAGGGTAGGGAATCTTTTGAGTGGCTAATTACTATCTAATACCCATTCACAGAAAATTTGGATGACTTGAAATCTCTCGTGCACCTTTTAACCTGGCCTCTAATTCCGGTATGTGGTTGTTGAGCGCTTAGGTTTGTTTTCCTATAGTTGCAATAAGCAGTAGTGGTTTTTTTAAAATGAGCTTTAATTCGTAAGACTATTGATTTCTTTGACCTAGATGGTCCTGATTGGGTAGTAGGTACGCATAGCAGTTTAGAGGCCGGTTTGACCTTTTTTCGCTTAACTAACCAATTTTCAGGATCTTGAGTTTTTTTGGTGGTTTTTAAGTACAGGTAGCGGCCAATTGAGGTTTAAGATACGAGTCTATAGCATCCTCTCTTAAGGTTTATTTGGAGATGCATAAGATAATTCTAGTTAGGCTAGTAAGATTTTAGACTTAAAGGTGTAATTCGTGATCCAAGCACGTCATTTCTTGTTTATGGTTCACTAGATTGCACGAGAAAGGTTTTTCCAAAATTTCAGTTTGAATTCTGACATATCGTTTTGCTGTTAGTGCAATATCATAATCACGTGCCCCATAGGCCACGTGTTGTAATTTTTCCTTATGGAC
Organism: Ophioderma brevispina; assembly: GCA_023653785.1. NCBI lineage: Eukaryota > Metazoa > Echinodermata > Ophiuroidea > Amphilepidida > Ophiodermatidae > Ophioderma > Ophioderma brevispina. The sequence goes on from JAMKCH010008655.1 coordinate 162,289, forward strand.
ATACTACAATTAACAAATCCTTCTATAGTAGATCGAATTTGCAGCAGATTAGCACACATCTATACTTGGCCAACGGTTTAGATGATAGTACAAATCTCAACTTTTTTAGGCAAGATCGAGGAGCCTGGCTGTGGATCACAAAATACCCCTTAAATCAAGAAATCAGACTGCAAAGCAGTCTAATAATGAGTGACAACAAACAGTCAATACCTTAAAACTTGTAGTGACATTCATAATTTATTACCAGTCCAGGTAATCCCCATCGTCAAGACTTAGGAAAGACTACAGTACAAACCACAAAAACATGTAAACAGGTCAAAGGTCAATAGTACAGGTGTTGACAAAGAGCCGGAAGGAGAACCTTATTTAACAAAATGCACATTCCTAATTCACTGGATACCCCAAAAAAGGCAGTCGATGTAAATGTAATAAGTCTTCCGATTTATTTTCGCATTTTTTTTTCTTAAATCAAACCCAAATTGGTTCACTGGCTAAAATGTGTTGAAGACACAAACATTTCAAAGATTCCCCATTAGGGGATATAGTTGCTTGCAGTGAGATAACAATTGTACCAAGTAATAAGTTATACAATATTCTGATTGACTAGTATAGACAACGCAGTTTCGTCCATGAGGGACGTTGTTTTTCAGCTACTCACATTACAGACTCTTCATCAACTTGACTCACTTTGGTTAAAAAATAAAATTTAAAAAAAATTACTCGCCATAGTTCGTTAACTTGACCGACTGTTTTACAGACAGCTTTGTAATTAGATGTTTAACCCCTACACTTTTAATTGAGACCATTTTCTAAAAGCATTTACTATATAGCAGGTATGATACAGTTGCTACAAAAGCTCAGACCATAGTTTGGAAAATAAATAACCTTTACAAATGATGTCCACATTTCTACAGAGACCTCAGTGCCAAGCCACACACAGAGTTTGACAAATTGTCCATCAATCTTTTTGGTTATATTGGATTAAAACCACATATATGCCTCATATTTAAGTAATAACAAATCAAAACCCAGGGCTCCAAAAAAATTTAAATTTTACAGAAGATGGGTAAAATAATTAAGTTTATGATTAAGATGTAAAGAGCAAAGGCAGAACAAAAAGGGACCAGAAAATCACACAAGACAATTATAAATAGCAAGAGCTAACCCACAAAAGCTAAGGGAACCCTGTTTTGATCTGTCCAAAAAAAGCTGACGGAACGCATACACAAAAAATTTTAAATTTAAAATTCCTTTTCAACAGCGAGTAATGCCAAACACCTTGTAAATCAAACAGTTTGTCATTCACCATGCACAGCCTGACCGTGGGGTATTTTCTAGAAAATGGTCACAGTGTTAGACAATCGGTAGCTATAGTTTAACCGGTACAACAACGGCAAGTACCAGTTGATGGTTAAACCAATCCCTTATTACACACTTATTTAAACATTACACCATGTTAATAAGTTCATGAAATCTCAGTGCCCAATACCAGCATATACACACCCAATGTTAATGTTAATTATTTGCATAAAAACATCAGTACTTTGAAAGTTTTTCTGATGATTTGATGTTCAATTTTTGTTTAAACCTGCCAACCTGCTGAACATTTTTAAACCCCAATTACTGACGGGGAGTTATAACACAGTATAGTGACAAGCAAAATGCACCATGGGACTGGTTTAAATTCAACCTCCTTTGCAGTTGGTGGTTCTATTTTATTCTCAGCATTGAGAATGCTAGCATTTTTAAATGAGGGGCCTTTCAACCTTTAACATGATACTACAAGTTGCAGGCAAAGTTTGCCAAATGTTTTGAAGAAAACGCCTTGTTGCGCTGCCGGACGCAACAAAGCACTTTCTTGCCAGGCAAATGCCCCACATTGTATACTCTACATGGTCAACTACATCTGCATATCTACCATGCACACCAAATACCTCATTATGTATAATGACCCCCTCTAGATGTTAAAACAACCCATAATGCAAGGGGATGTGTTAAAACAGTCCCATAATGCAAAGGGAAGGGTGATAAAATCCCATAATGCAAATGGATGTGTTAAAACAATCTTGTGTTAAAAAGGTCTTGTTTTGGTTTGAATTTTAAAGCAAATTTTATCTCCAAGTACTGATAGGTGAATAGTACATTAAACTACAGTTGACAATCGCCTTTCGGGATTGGTTTAAATCACCCGCTGCTACTCTAGTAAAGAGCAAACTGACAGCTGACGGCAAAAACAAAACAAAAAAATATGTATACATGTACGCTACCGGCTGAGATTGCACTGTTGTACAACACACTCTAGTCTCAAGGTCCCAAGTTCAAACGAGGTCTATATAAAATACACACAGGGGCGAGGTCAGACTTCTGGTCATTGGGTTAAAAGTTAATAAATATCAGTCGTCCAAAATTACATAATGTGTGTATTTTACACAGAGTGTTTTTGAGTGTACATAAAGAGGCAGTGTCTCATCCCGTTTTGGCATTCCAACAGAAGCCACCAGAGTGTACAGTTTAATACGCTGCTTATAAAGACCCGTCATTTCTGCATATCAGCAACTCTATTAGAACTTTTACAAAACACTTATCCTGACGGCACTATACATTGGCGCCCTCAACCCCACTATTTGTTGACAAATAAACAGCGACATGTTCAGTCGGAACCAATGACTTATCTGCGATTGGATCGGCTGAATTACCCAATAGCAGAGAGTAAAGAAGCACACTTTTGCAAGGTAAACTGGGGAGTTTCATTTTGATCCAGAATGTTTCCCCCAACTGGTGTAATTTCATCATTCTGCAACAGTACATAACTAAATGGCACACGAAAGCCAAAAACACAGCCAAGTTTTTTGTCTTTTTTTGTTTTTGTCCTTTTTTTGTATTTTTTTCCCTTTAATATTGGATTAGAACAGCATGGAATAATAACGAGTCAGCTTACCAAGTTCTAAAAGGCCACATTGCAAAGGTGATAGAATTGTTTTATACATTAATGCTTTAAGTAATAAGTGAGCACATTTTCCCCATATATAAATGACAAGTCTACTTCTACCAGCCAGGGTATAGTATAGCCACCCTTGCTTCAATGTCTATTTGTTCTCACTCCAGGGCCATTTGGGGCTTTGCTGTAAAACCAGAAACTGCAAATTGTTAGCGAGGGCCATTTTTGGGCATGAGACTTTTTCAAATTGAAACAAATTTGATAGTAAGACAAACTTCTAACATTTGAATTCCCATGGAATACTCTTGAAATCTTTGTATGCAAGTAAAAATTCATGCCTTTACTCATCCCAATATTTCCACCATGTTTTCATCTGAAAATCAACATTACTTATTCTGACAGCTACAGACATGAAAACGTAGAATGAGGTTTACAGTGTACAAGTAAATCATGTGATCAAATCTTTGATTCGCACCTGCTACACATACACACATTCTGCCGGTGCTCCTAAGCAAATAGGATCGACCACTAAGCTGTATCATATTGCAAAATGGCCGCTTACATAATATCTTTGTACAGCACTAAAAGCACATCAAATAAACCATGACTGATAAAAAAGTAAACTTAAAAAGTATCCTTTGTAATTTTTTTTGTAAAGCATTATTTATCACAATGAGATTGAGACAGAAAACGCCAAACAATGTTCATTTGCGACGCTTCAAGTACCACTCATCAATGTTCTTTCATATAACAAATAAATTGGGCCCACTGATCTAGTACAGGAAATGATTTTGTGGGTCAAAACTTAAATCAAATCTGGACCACACACATAAGTTTGTATAAGTTTCTGGTTTTACAGTTTATCTGCCACAATCCTCTAGGGGCAAGGTATACAATCAAGCCACGATCACCACTCCATGGAGTGAGAATGTGGACATTTGAAGCTTGTTATAGGGGAGGGGGTACAATCCACAGAGCACATTGAAAGTGATAAATAATCAACCAAAAAAATCTAGACCAACTTGGAACATGCACCTCCATGTTTGTATTGTCCCTATATGAATTAATATATTGGTCAAGGGCACAGAATGTGGCCAACAAAAATGTCTGGACAAATAAAATGCTTTTAAAGTAGACATTCACCAATTAGTTTAAATTTAAGTCCCAAGAAAAAAGTACTTCATTGACTTTCTTCTTTATTAAATCTGAACAGAACAGCCTTCGGTTTCACAAAACCACTCCTTCAAAAAAGTAATAATTTTTTTTGTTTTGCAACTGTTTTATTGGCAGTGGTGTGCCCCCAAGTGGATGGCTTTAGAATTTGTACCCTGCGGTTCCACCGGCTTCTACATGAACTTCCGATACATTTCATTGGTGACCTGCAACAGTTGCAAAACAAGAGTTCTGTTCCTAGTCCATATGGCAGTGTGAATGAGAGAGACAAAACTGCTCTTGCCTCTAAACCGGTTCCAAGTCCACCTCTGCAGGAAGTTTAGAGATTACAAAAATCATACAATGCCAGAAGAATTCCCCTCAAAATGTTGATGCCATCCAGACATTCTCTTCTCCCGTTTTCTAATCGGGTAAGAGGCGACTTCATCCCCACCCATTTGGGTTTACATATTGCACAACGGTATTCAATGAACAAAATGTTAAACATTTTAATATACAGCTTGAACTAGACAAAAAAAAAACACTTATTTAAAAATGCACCACACAATCTGTGGCTTTCCACAGTTTGATAGATTTTTGTCTTTTGTTTAAAAGATCCATTTTAATTTGATTTTGGACTTTCCTTGGGCAACTTGAAAATTTTAAAATAAACTTTACCGCCAATTCCTCTCATTTTACACATGTACATCCCAAAATTTGGATTACCTATTCAAGAAACCTGGGCTCAACAATTTTTGTGTGCACGTTTGTTGATTGCATAGGTGACTAATATATTAATTAGCTTGGGCAAAAAGATTGGGGAAAGGCAGTTCAAAATCAACAGCATTTTGCACAGTAGTGTTGAGGAGCTAGCAACTGCATAGGGCACAGCTTATACACCCATCATTTCGCAACACTGCGGACCCCAGTTCAAATCCTCACAGGGACCCTCTCTTGGGAATTAATGTCCATCTGGTTTTCCGGTCCATGCTCACTCGGCCCAGTTATGTGCCGTAAATGCAGCTGCTCAGAACCTCGTTCACCTGGCAGGGGTATGTTGCACAAGATAAAAAAATATTACTATTATAAAACCCTTTCAAAATGTCTGCTGCCCTCGGCTTTCACTTCTACAATATAATTTTCACACTTGTGAATCCAATCTACAGAATTGTTAAAATGGATTCAAGTTGGCAACTCCACATTAATGTTAAAAATACATTGGAAACAATCAGGCATAAATAAATACCATCAGCAAAGGTATTCCAATGAAGTATTGGTCAATCGCATAAGGGGAAGTGGGAATTTTTCTACAGATCTCGTTGTGAGCTTGCAAGTTACATAGACTGTTTGCATAACAAACCCCAGAGATGCAAGAGGGAGCACTGTAACACCCGAATGTGGTAATCATAGAGCTTTTTACACCGATCATGAGAAGTCCACCATTTGCCATCGATCAACATTTTTTAAAGATTAATGTAGCCGTTTTCTGATTACCAGATGCACATGTGCCACAATACCTAAGTAGTTATAATGCAGAAGAAAGCTTTCCAAAGATTCCCCAAGCTTCTCACTATTGGAATAGTTCTTTCAGAAGCAACTACGACAGTGGTCATCACCGAGTTGTTTGAGGTATTTCACTATCTTAAGTGATGCGACTTATTACCATTGTCCGGTTCTACGTGAAAAAATTGGAGTTTCCATCCCGAAATTCATCACCTTGAACAATACAATATTTCGGAGTCTCTTACACAAGCATATAACAGGTGCTCATGTATGTTTATTTCAAGAGGCACAACGACGATGCAAGCGTCAGAGTCGGCCAAGTATTATAATGAATTTGGTCGCCAATTTGACGTCTACAATTCAACTGACAATCGATCGCAAACTCAATCGACCTGCTGCCAAGTGTAAAAAGCTCTTATTATTTATATCATGAGAAAGCCACTTATTGTTACAAAGTAGAGCAAGACCACAAAACACACAGCTGGAAATCCTATCTGCTCCTCTTCCACCAAAACTTGACAACGGCTAATATTGAGAATGCCACTACACCAGTTGGTTAAAATCAGTCGATCAAAATATTTTGTTTTCGAAAAAAGTAAAAAGGGGAAGGAGAAATCCTACACATGCTGCTTGGTAAGTGATTGCATGGGAAGTGTGAAAGTTTAAGCACACAGAAAACAATAAGGATGATGATGATAATAGAAGTAGTAATAATAACCATAAATGGGTTGATTTTTTTTTGTCTAAAGACACAGTCGATACAAGTTCACGTTTTCCTTTTTTTTATATATGTCACCACGCTTGTCACTGTTTTGCTGTGCAAAAGTTAACTACATGAGTGCATACCACACTGAACCATTACTTAACGCCACATCCCACAGTCAACAATTTTGGTCACTTGGAAACCTGCACATATTCATCTCTCATGGCACAAGTTATTAAATACAAAACCTATAAAAATACCAACCACAAAAAAAAATAAAGTCGCAACTGAGCGAACACATGTTGGTGACAGAACATTGGAAGACATTTCATAGAGAATTCCCAAGTATGCAAATGAGGTATTGTCATTTATTCCGTCAAGTGCTACTGCACAACATCGTACAGTGCATGACGGAATCAATTGCAATACCTCGTTTGCATACTTGGGACTTCTATATGAAACATTTACCAGAACATTGCCAGGCATTTAAATACCATAAACCCAATCCGCAATGATCGCACCGAACATGTAGCGCTGTTCTTTGGGTGGTCCGAAAGACGAACATGTGCAGATAAGCAGCGAGTAGTAGCCCAGTTTCTTTTTAACACATAAAATAAAGAACAAAATAGAATCGGCATGATAAATCAGCTCAGAGGAATACATGTTTTTTTATCTATCATTTTTTAACCACAATTTTAATATCTAAAACTTCTATACAGCATATGCACAACATTCACAGATTTGATGAGCTCTGACACCAAACCAAAACAAAAGAAACAGTACTTTTTTGGGTCATTCAGAGGCCCATTTTTTTAATAAGTTACCCCAAAAGTCTGATTTTTTTTGGGGAAATAAACCACCGGCCTCCAAAAACGTTTGAATGCCTGACGTCACATTACGCACAAGTGTGGCACTGTATGCTACCTATTTTAAGACTAATTTCATGAAGACAAAAACCTGCCTTTTTTGTACAATTTCATTTTTCACCATCATTAAAATGCTCCACATAAAACCGTTTATTATCTATACAGTCGGGGTATTATTAGTCTTATAAAACATAACAAATACACCCAACCTGAGATCAAGTGCAATTATTTGGATCGATAATCATTTAATCAATAATTACAACAAAATATGTTAGAATTGGGGGAAACACAAACTAAAATAAAACAAATGAAATGGGGAAAAAAAATAAATCCAGGCCTTTTACGTGACTAACGCAGAGTTCAAGTTATCCTTGCCTGCAGAAATGACAGCGGGTGTAGGAATTACTGTGATTTTTGTTGACTTTTTTAGCTCTTTAGCTCAGTATGCACACACATTCACAATCTACTATCGGTTACAAACATCAAGAATTTTCACAGAAAGTAAAGGCTGACCAACAAAAGATAGCTAGCTTCATGCCCGACCAGGGTTGCCTGATTGCCAGACCCAAATTTGCAAGAATACAATGGAAAAAACGAGTAAGAAACGTCCGTTTCCAAATAAATTAAAACTGGCACTGATGTTATGCAAGCTATACACTAACTGAAAAATGAGTGAATGTACAAAAGGTGTATTTTTTTCTTTTTGGTGGTACAAGGTATGCAAATTTGGGTGTAAAAACGCCGACCTTTGGCAACCCTGTCAGCTTTGGCAATACGGTACTTCCATGTTCCCTGTCCCACCCCCCCTGCATGATTTCCAACAAGTACAGCCACCCAGCCATCTATTATTTTATACAGTTTTATTCAAATTTTGTATAAGTTACTTTACATATCATCAAATACTTTTTACACATACCATAGTAATTTTGGATTTCCAAAAAAATTGTCACTTGATATTTTTTGGTGCATCTTGGTATCATGAACAAATTTTACCACAAACCATCAAAAACACTGGAATAAAGTAACACAGTTGACTTTTTCGTTTTTAACTTTTTTGACTGACTATAACACGTGTGGATATTTGGCATGCAAAATTTCATTTTTTTTTGTTTGTTTGAATAACATGTAATAATATAGCAGCACATAAACCATGCTGCTTATCATCATAATATATTTTGTGAATTCCTAAAGCCATACATAGTTCGAAACATTAAACAATCTCCTGCTTATTTGTTGCTAAATATCTAATAGACTGTGCACAAGGCCCCTGGGCTCGAACTCATCCATTGATCGGAAATTAACTTTTTTGTAATCACTTGTTCACAAAAAATGTGTTGCAACACATGAAAGAAACACAAACATATTGGCGGTCACTTTGTGTCATTCGTCAAAGTAAAACGGTAAGCAGTGTCCGTGAGCTGCTCGATTCAAATGACGGTGCAGTACAGTGGGTCAAAGGGGGCAAACTACCCCCCACATGGCATGAGCCAAGTGGACTTGTGGCAAGTCTAAATATCAAGGTGACACAGTTGAAACAGGAGATATTAAGAATGAGCTTCAGTCAATCCTATTTACAAGAAAAAAATACACAGCCAACTTGCCATTTATAAGGCGCATACTACACTTTTGGAAACACCTTTTGATTTTCAACCAAGCTTGAAGCCATCAAATTGAACAGGCAAACTTTGTGGTTTCCTCTTAACAAAGGACCACCAGACCACTGACCGCTTTATAGACGTACGAACTATATCCAGTGCTATCTATCCCTGATACCAAAACTGTTTTATGTCCCTTTCATAAACGGACAAATAAATATGGATATTGGGGAAAAAACTAAAAAATATACAGCATTATGACTATCCTATACCCAAAATTGTTTGCTATGACCACATACGAGTCTCGCATTCTTAACCTGCAAATGACAGAACGTTCCCACATTTTATACTCTTGTTTCAGGCATTTGGAAAAATGACATGTATAAATATATCAAATTGTATTAGAACTTTGAATGGTGACATTCATGAGGTTACACACCTAATGAAACTAGACAGAGCTTGCTATGGGTTGGACCACTTGGCTGGCATTCGAAGCATTGTTTTATTGACCTGTATTTCTCAATAGTGAAATCGGCGAACTAGCTTCAGGCGGTGTTCTCCCCAGGCAGTGAGTTAAGTGCTAAATTTGAAACCGGATCGATGCCCAATTTGCAATTATCTCCCTTGCATTACATACTCAACTGCACATAGATGTCACAGAGGTGCATACTGCACATTGCTGACACCCTTGTGTTCTGCACATTAAGGACATTGTGGTGTTGCTAGCACCTGGCGTCTTCAGATAGCAAAGCAAGACCAAATCAATGGATCACTTCTTTGCTTATTGCATCTCAAGTCACATCACTCATACACCAGTTGAGAACTAAAGGAATGGCATTCCCAGGAAGTCTAATTTCAAACCCAGGTTAAATTAAACCTTTAAACCAGGTGCTAACTTAAACCCAGATAAAACCTGAGTTAGTCCTTAACAACTGAACATTTTTCTTTCAACATGCTATGAAAGATAAATGTAACCGGTGAGAAAATTCCTTATGAATGCTCTGGATCAGCCCATCCATGAGAAATTCTTGCCCTTTACACCACACTTCAAAGCATGTTAAAATGAAAACGGTCCACTCAAGAAAGACCAACTCTGGTTTAACCTAGTTTTACAGTTAAACCCCATTTGAGAATGCCAGCCAAGGTATGTTTGTCAAAGGATGTCCATGTGCACTCAAGAAAGACCAACCCTGGTTTAACCTGGGTTTACAGTTAAACCCCATTTGAGAATGCCAGCCAAGGCCCGTGTCAAAGGACATCCATGTGCTTGTTATTTAGGTATACATCATCATGATCTACGAATTTAACCCTTTGTGCCCCTGAAAGTGATCAATCACTTGGAGATATTTTTTTTCTTCAAATTTACGCATTTTCATGACCGTATTTAGAACCGGAATGAAAAATGCATTGAAATGAGTACAAACATGCCTACTCTTAGGTAAGTAGTTTTAAGATGGTTTGAGAAGCCATCATTTGGGAAGCCATCTCAAAACTACTGACTTTTAACCTACGCAATCCAGGGTTGAAAGGATTAAGGATGCACCTTATGTTCTTAATCTTAAGTTCAATGAAGTTGCAATAACCCCAGAGAAAGTCACATTATACCTCACGGCTACTGTGAAAACAGTGAACAGCCTTGGACAAATCCACTTTCGAATGCAGTGGTGAATGGGGCAGTATTGTTTCCTATCTCTGCTCTGAGAACAAAGGTACAATGAGAGCTCTCACTTGCAATCACACGCAAAAGTTGTTATAGGAATCAAAAATGCAAACCATTTTATGCCCTTGCACACTGTCATAAATTAGCCTACCATCAACAATAGCAAAGTATGGTACAGAATTTTCAACTTGCAGCAATTCTTAAAAGTTCCGTCTGCCACAAAAACAAACAAAAGAATGTTCTCAAATTTCCGTTCTTCTGAAAGCAAGCTCTCTCATTCTCTATTGACAATAATGACAATATGCTCATTGACCGACCAGAAATTTCGTAATGTTAATACAGATTTGTAAAAAAACAGTGCCTCCACTTGATCTGTTTGCGACATCTCCAGTACCCCAATGGCCAATGGGCGTTTCTTTGGTACAGGTTGCCGGAACTTTGACCGAGGGAGAACATGGATGCTTATATCTAGCACATCACAATGCTCACAAAAATTGGTTACTAATCTAAAGTCACTTTAATACTGAGCAGTAGGTTATAGTATGTGTAGATAAAATTCACTGCAGACTTCCGACCTGAGTCCTTACACAAATCAAAACAAAAGCGAAGCAGCGGCAGCAACGGCAGCAGTGTGTGGCAGTAGTAGTTAGGGATGCGCAAGTCAAAACCAGCCTCAGACATGAACTAAAATATTCTTACACAAGACAATTCCTAACACACAAAATGCGAGAGCAGAGTTTGTTTTTGCAGACATGGTTTACAAAATTTACAAGATTAAGAAATCAATGTGCAGCACTCTCTCCTTGATTACAAAGAAAAACCTCAAGACAAAATTTGAACAAAATGAAATCTTGCCTTTGGGTCCACTTGCCATTGCCGAGACTGGTTTTGCCACTTTACAACCTTGGAAAAAGTAGTGACAAAAAATAACATTTAAACTAGCCACCTCTGTCCACTCTTGGGCAATGAATTTTGAATATTCCCTACACCCTATTTTTGCCTAACTTCAGTGTTACTTTTATCACCCAACAAAAAAATTCTAAACATTTTGTATCAATTCCTATCCCAAGACCAAGATCTCAAAACTTTGAGTCAACTCTGCAATGGATTTGATTGGAAATGTGACTAGTTAAGAGTTCATGCCAATTAACAGCTTTGTTTTGTAATAGCCTTTGACCCACAAAACCCCTCGACAAGTACCACTCTGAAATGCCTCATCAGTCCAGTTGATGATCGGCTTTTACAACACAACTTCACTGCACCTGAAGAATCTGTAAATTGCAAACACTGTGCATGGTCAGGCAAACCCATAAATAGAGCAAAAGCTTTGATTTCCAAGTTGTTTACTGAGATAATCGATTCCTCAGAAATATGAGATCCATCAACCAAGCTTTATACTTTGATCTGAATAGAAAAGATTTACTTGGTTCACGATATGCGAGTAGTACAGTATTTCCTTTTAATGCTTGCATCTTCCATCAAACAAGCATCACACAGTGCAAGCACATTGTGTCTGTTATTGGTCATCAGTTCACACAGAAGAGCATGCCAATTTCACTATGAAGCAAGGCATGCCAATCTACTAAGGGCTGAGTTCAGTAGCCCTGGATGTGCACCTGTTAACAACAGCTGACCATGCATGCTCTGGGTATCATAAATCATACACTAAGAAACAGGGTGTATTTGCTCAATTCACTGGTGAATGAAAGCTACTGAACTGCGCCTTGGGAATTAGGTTTTATTAGCTCATAGTGTTTGGCGTTCCACAAACTAGCAAGAAGTGCATATCTCAAAATCAATTTCCACCTAGCTGGATACGCACTCATCTTCCAGGACAAAAATCTAGATCATCAACAACAGCTGTAGCCTATGTATTTCTTTTTATGGTGACGAAATATGTCCGTTTGATTAATTCAAGATGACTATTTCCAAAGCATTACATGGGCAGGCTCAAGCAACCTCGCATTGTCCTTCAGAAAAAATTCTAGCATGTTTAGAGAATGATCTTAAATGGATCCTAGATCTTACATCCACCTGCAATTTTGTGCAAATGGCGTTTTGGCCCCGGTTTATCCTAAAGAGCTTTGACCCTCAGTAAAGCATTTCAAGTACGATTTGGGAAAATTACAATTACGATTTGGGAAAATTACAATCATATTAAATCATGAAAATCACTACTCATGTTTACCTCGTATGTAACAGGATATGCAATTGGTTAATACGTGTCAGATGATCGTGTATAAACAAGCGTTTATGCACAACTGCCGTGACAAATGCCGAAAACCAAAATAGGCAAAATTTAACAATTATGGACTTAAAAGAGCCACTTAAGAAAAAAATCCGATAAACCCCTCTAACTAAAGGTTCTCTGCCCATATTGGCATGCTTACAAAGCGACTTTTAAGACCACAACTTAAGGATGTGCAACAATTTCTTTTTTAAAGTGAGTTAATGACATCCCCATGCTATTACACTACTAGTCTACCAGTGGTACCCAAAATATGGTTCAGTATAGGACAATGTGCATCAAGCCTCTGTGGATTTTAAACCTGGGTAGCTCTTCGTACATTTTCAACAAAGCCGTTTTTATCCGTCCCTTCTTACCACAAATAGGTGGAATTAAAGCGGCTACATTCTATACAAAACAAAACCAATGACATGGAGGGGAGTGGGGCAAGTGAAATGCCTGAAGAGGATAAAGTATTTTTCAAAGCAATATTAAGAGACATCCAAGTCTGCAATATCCAAACAACCCTTCAACTACATCTGCCAATCAAAATTGCTCACAGGTTTGTTAAAAAAACAATGCAATTTCTATCCGGCGCTGTCTGGGATTCTGCTACTATGGTTAGCGTCTCGTATTTTTGTAACTGTACACACATTAACGTTTTTCAAGAGAATCCCACACGTCTTGGTCTAAACTAACTAAAAACTGGTCAAGTTTTTTTTTTTTAATTCCTGGTCATAAAAACATAATCCCCCGCCCTTCTAACCTTCTTCGTTGTTTTTTAAAAACTGCCTTAGAAATAATAGCACACTTTTTAAAATACATATAAAAGAGCTGAAATGCACGTAAAGCTCCGACAAAATTGCTTCAAATTCTTTTTTTCCTTAAAGTTAATTGTTGTTTGGTCCCATTTTCAAAACATGTAAAAACCTGCTGGTTTTTCATAGCCAGAAATATGAGTAAGATATACAGAGGGGGACACATCTGAATCGGCTATTACACCGAAACACTGTGGCAAGCAAAGGTAAATTTGTCTTCCATTGGTTAAGGGGCTGGATGTTGTACAGTTTGATAGTACATGTAACAGCCAATAGCTCTTCTATTAGACTTACATACAAGACACAAAGTTAACACCTCTAATGATGAGCCATTGAGCTTCAAAGAGCATTCGTGCACGGCCACAGAATTTTTTATTTTAATTTTCGTCTTTCTTCGAGTTGAAAATCTGAAAGTCGCATTCCAATTTTACGAGCGTCAATGATCACAAAGCTACATCATGAGAAATAGTCCACTCCAGCCTCATCTCCAGTGGCACAAGTTCTCAAATATAAATTAAAAAAGTACTACTGACAGTGATACGTGATCTCGTAAGATGAGAATGGAAGTGAGACTGCTAAAAATTCTATGTGCTGAAAAAGGACGAACAAAGGGGATTTCACAATTAACAAAAAAAAGGAAAATGGGATAAGCTGCATAGGGCTGTATGCCACAAGTATTATATAGATGTACAATGATAAGCACAGTGTTAAACTCTTATTCGTACTTCAAAAACAACTCACGATCCAAAATTATGACCAACCCCAGTGAAATACACAACTATATATATTAATCAGACTTGTTTTTTTTACAACTTGTATAAGTCAGTTGATTTGCGACTTGGTATCAAGAAATACAAGTGGTCAAATACAATAACAAATCATCATACATTTCTATTAAACATCCCATCCATACCCACCCCGCCCTTACAAAAAAACAGGACAAAAAAATTAAAATAAAAATAAAGCCGGGACTCGGGTGCTAGTGGGCAATATAAAGAGAATAAATATAGTCGTCAACGTAGCACCCGCTACTGGCCCTTGTCCTCGGGCCCACAAATCACGGGTACTCCCCCACCAATTAATGTTTATGCATCCAATGTTTTAATCCACATTTTGGTCTCTAGTCTTGACACAGTTCAACACTGCAACTTTTTAAAAGTTTTTTTCTATTTTTTTGTTAAAAAATGTTCACAAATTGCTGGTGTTGTTGCTATAGTAACATGAAAATGATAATACACTGTGTGCATCTAAACTTTGTGGGGGGGCAGGGCATGGTGATTAAAAAATGATCACTCTAAATATGCATGTGTGCAAGTTTTCATAACATTTCTTCTGTGTACGTTTATACATGTCTACAATACATACAGTCTGAGGCCTATTTTATAATTTAAATTAAAACAGAAAATAGTGTTAACGCTTAAGTCCACTTTACACAAGTTATCAATGGCTAACAAAGCAGAGACAGTCACGTCTTGTCTCCAAATTCAACCAAGTGCACCACTCCCAACGTCTCCGCAACAGAAACCTCCAGTTTCTTTGCAAGTCCTCCAAACCTCCAATGAAGGACTCGCATCATCCCAATCCCGACAGAGGGCGCTATTCCTCTCAGTACAAGCGGGTGCTTTGGCAGTTTAAATCCCAACAGAAGTCAAAGCCGGAGTCGTGAATCACATTTTTAAAAAAAAATATATAATCACCTCCCATGCTCTATGACCTGCTGAGGGACCAGTACTGGCTAGAAATATCACAATAGTTTCATAATCAATATTTCCAAAGAAAATCTACAACACTGTTATAATTTTTCTCAAAAAAAACGGTAGCCGTTTGTGACACGATTTGTTTCTCAGAAAATTGGTTTCCTGTATATCTACTCTTCAAATTGTCGTCCACGTTACCGGCTAGTTCACTCAACTGCATACTCCACAGTAATGCGGCAAGACCAGCCCAAACCTTGGGTCGTCCGTCATCCGTCTTTGGTCATTACCCCCCTCACGGCCAAAGTTCTACCGCATGCCTTTCAAAATATGTTGACTCTTGAACTGCGGTTTGTCCAATGAGAATATCCCGATACACAGTGTCAGTGACTAGGTGTTACCAAATCCGGCGACTCCGCCGTGCATCCAAGTAGTCATTCACCTATGAATTCATGGACAGACTCAATGAACTGATGGTATTTTACCGTGATATAGGCTTATTTCAAATGCCGCTTCACTCCTCAATCCCCCAATGTTTTCTTATTTTGTTATATTTGACAGACAAGAACTGTTTTAATTTATTATTATAATCATTTTTTTTTCACAGACTGGTTTACAAACTGGTTTCACAATGTTCACCAACTTGGTGCCGGATACGCACAAAGACCCATTACATCATCATCATACCTCCCAGCAGAAGTTCAACTGATTTGAGTATTCAAACAGCTCATCGCTGAACTTTGTGAAATATTACAGTGCAGCGTGACACGCCGCATTCACATGGCCAGCAAACTGCCAATAATGCAGCAATGTCAACCTTGAGGAGATGAAAATGCAGTGACTCACAGTACCACCCAAGCACCTCTAACAACTGACATTCCTGTAGTTTACACTTACCACCTTTAAAAAATGCCCACTTTTTGAGAATTACATGGTGTTAAATTTGCGCTTTGATCAAATTTTGAATGTCACGTGCAAAAAAACTAATTACAAGTGCAATAATACAACTTTCATATATTTATAATATATATAATATATATAATACTTAAACACATATTCCAAAGAACTTGCAAATGGCCCCTTTGGTAAGACTTTGAAACAACGGCAATGTGAATTAAAATTCTAGAAATTCGGCAGTCTTATTCTTTAAAGGCTCGGTCATGCTCTTTATTTTGGCAACACCTCATCTGCCTTTTTTTCGCAGGCAACATCGCCCCTAAAAAACGTCTTTCCCCTTAGTCACCACGAAAACAGATAAGTG
The DNA here is from genome assembly GCA_023653785.1 of Ophioderma brevispina. Taxonomy (NCBI): domain Eukaryota; kingdom Metazoa; phylum Echinodermata; class Ophiuroidea; order Amphilepidida; family Ophiodermatidae; genus Ophioderma; species Ophioderma brevispina. Next base: position 178,706 of record JAMKCH010008655.1, read on the forward strand.
GAAACTACAGGAATGCCACTAAAATATGCCTACCAACTTTTTTTTTGTTTTTTTTTCTTTTGACAAATAGAAACACTAACCCAGTTAATGGTCAAATGGTACATTGTTATCACTGTGAGCTACAACATGCTCATAAACCAAGGTCACAGTTCAGTGAGTTGTACATTAATATGCATTAACATCAACTGGCCTTGGCTATTCTGGGTATCATAAAATCATACGTAGAAACCAAGGGGGTGTATCTTCTAAATACACTAGTGAGTGCAAGCTACTGAACTGTGCCATGGAATTGAGACTATTGGCTCATAGTGTATGGTTCTGGCCATGTGTTTTTTTTTAAATATAAAAAAACAAAAAACAAAAAAAAATGGTTTAAGGCAGCCACCTTGACTAAATGATACTTGCTTAAAATGGTTATTGGCGGCGCTATTCCTAGCCAGTTCAATTTAGCCACGGAAACCACCTTAAGTCCTGTTTTCAGGATACTTACATACATGTATTATACTTGCAATAAGACACTAGAGAGGAAGGGTTTGAACCATGAACCTCCCATTTTCATATCCAAGGCACAACTGAACGACCCCAATGCACTTAAGTACAGAGCATTGCGTCCAACACACCTAAAAGGCAAAGTTCCTTTCAATGCAGTAATTGGGAGAACTTTGTACCGTGGAATGAGAATAAGAACATTCATCGTGCCTCCTGCCCCTTGTTATCGTTTTTAGACTACTAGAAAGTGTGACTAAGTCAAAATGATCACATCATCAAACTTGGCGTCAGGGGGATGCTCTCCATCTGGTCATATAGTTAGTCCGTTGCCAGGATGGTAGTTTCCATAGCAACCTGGGCAGTATGACGGGTTAATACTGGTTTGCCATTCGTCAATTTGTCAAATATTAAAACAAACTTTTTTTACGTAGAATAGATCATTACAAAAATGCAAGGATCTGCACAGCAGTAATTAAATATCAGAATTTTCAAAAAAGAGGAAAGTAACTGAAAAGAAAACAAAAAACTGTTCAAGGCAGGTTTGAATTTGTTGGGGGAAGATTAGAAGCATAAACATTTCTGATTTTATCATAAAAAAAGGTGGCTGAAATGTTAAGATCACGGCGCAAACTGCTGGGCAGTGAATCGAAAAATCGGAAAGATGGGACTAACTGTTCTAACAAGGTATATAACTGCCCCGAAAAAAGCTTTTTGTGTTTTCGACAAATAAGAAGGAACCCCGCAACCCTGTCTGATATAGGTAATACTGTCACAGCCACAAGCTTTAAAACTTAGTTTTTCTTTTTTTTTTTTTTAATCGTCTTCAGTCTACTTAATACTACATTATGGTATTAGAAAACATCTCAGATAATATACGGTACATCAAAAAATGTGTACAGTCGTGGCTGTGCCCTGTACTGGCGCACAGTGTGCAGCTACCATATAACAAGAAAAGTTGTCAAAAAAGTTGTGTTTTTTTTTTTTAAATCATCTTCTTATCACAGCAACGTGCATTACGACATAGTTTTATCTGTCGTGACAATATAAATAAAAGTCGGATAAAACAGGCGCAGACCAACATCGGGCTTGTAGGGGTAACATGTTAAGTAGTTCCCACAAAACCATCTTCATGTTTGGTTGGTTGTTTTTTTTTTTTTTCAAAATGAAAAACACTGCGGGAGGGTTGTGCAACCACAGTTTGCTATAAACACACAAAAACCTGCAAGTGAAAACTGCATACACAATCTCCCAGGTCACAATCTTCAATTTTTCAATTATGTTCAGTTTTTTTTTCAATTGCTCTGAAAGCAGTATTTTTTTGAAAAAAAAAATTTACAATTGCTGAAAAACTTTTCAGAATACGCTATTCCGTTCTTTACAACTGACATAGCAAGTGGTTGCAAAACATCCATAGCCGGTTTCAGTGTTTTACACAACAAAAAATAAAAGAGTTGAATAAAATAAAAACCAGCCCAGTGCTTGCCCGACTTTGTTTGGTTATTCTTTTCCAAAAGAATGCGTGCCACACCCAACAACCAAGTTGTTTTGTGTGCGTGTGTCGCTCGGTATAACCACCTTGGCTCACCCACTCTTGGGCGAGAAAAAAAGTGAGCGAATATCACTAAAAACATGTATCAGTCCATATTTGTCTGCATGACTGTATTTTTTTTTCAATGTGTTGTTCAACTTTTTTTTAAAAGCAAACACTGCACAGTGATTATTCCATTGGGGGCGGCCTCCACTCAAAAATTAACGAGTTGAGGCAGCCTGCATGACAGAAAGAAACACAAAGGCTACATGGCTAGGTTTTTAAAATCACCGGCGCCCTTCCTCGGTAAAATGGTCGACGGACAGGCCCGGGAGAATCACTACACCAGATTGTACTCCTTCAAATTCAGTTGGAGGATAGTGTCCTTGACTGCAGCAAAGACGAATCGGATTTCTCTGTGTCAGTGGCACAGGTGAAGTGCGAGTAGATGATCTTGTCGCTGTCCGGGTTCAGCTCGACAAACATCTTCAGGATGAACTCTCTTGCTGCTTGGGCATCTTGCTGAGGTCCTGTATGAAAGAGTCGGAGGGAAAAAAAACAACCAAGAAATGATTAGAGATATTTAAAATAAGCTTTTGATAGGTTACGTTTACTTGAATAAATAAAATACAATCCTCAAAACATTAAAATGGTACTTGAATGCAGGCCTGTTGAAATAAAATGGTGGTTGCGCTCAGGCAGGGTGTCTATTATTCCGTTAATCGTCCCTGAGGTGGGAATGGGTTTGTCTCTTTGGTCATTTGGGGAAGAATTTGATGCTAAAGTGATTGGAACCAATGTTAATTTTTGGGGAAGAGATAAAATGTGTCAAGGAGGGGGGAAAATTCTTATTTTCTGGGAAAATAGACACCCCTGGCTTCAGGTAACATTTAAGCTATCTATCTGCACTATTCCCAAGTAAGCCTGAAAGGATATTCACCACTACCCTTTTCATAGCATGGAGCTTGACAAAAACCACATCTTGATTTTGCCGTCTTGATATTTTTAAGCATTTTTTATTGTACGGTTACTGGAAATTTAAAACAAGTGAGGGAACTTTTTATTAGGAGTCTAGGGCTGGTATTCTGAAAGGGAGACTAACTTTAGACCTGGGTTTAAACCAGGGTTAGTCCTCAAGAATGGACTTTTTTTGTTCTAATGATGTGAAAGCTAAATGTAACAGGTGAGAAAATTCCTCATGATGGGCTAGAACGGACCATCCATGAAAGGAAATTTTCTCTACCATAAAACATTTTTTTAGAGCATGTTGGAAGGAAATAAAGGTCCACTCCTGAAGGACCAACCCTGGTTTAAACCCAGGTCTAAAGTTGTCTCCCTTCAGAATACCAGCATTAGTAGTCAATACCACTTAATCCAGGGTGTGTGTTGCATCATACCAAGTATAATGCCTTTGATAAAGCTAATGCAACCAATTTATAGATTAGTTGACCACCCAGGATTTGTTTGCCTCTGCTAAATCATTTTTAGGTGAGGTTTACAAAGGCATGGTGTTATGCAACAGCGGCTCAGAAGACCTTCCCAAGCACCTTTTCGCCTATAAATTCGTTTTTTCCTGCCACCGGGAACCTCTCATAGCAATAACACGTAATCATAGTTCCGCACAACAAACGCCCTTGTACATTATCAAGAGCTGCGCTTAAGTCTAGCGGGTTCAATTTCTAACGTATAGTATGTGAACAATCAAGAAAGTATTCTAGATTGCTATGCGCTTCTGTGTAAACAGTATTTGCAATATTTCTTCATCATCTTCAGAATTTCTTGAAACCAGCTAGAAAGCTAGTATCAACTGTAGGTGCATTTAAAGCGTACGATTGAGCGAAAAGGAATTGAGTGGAGGCCCCCCTAACGTCCGCCAGCGGCATGATTAAAACAACGACGTATAATGAAGGACTATTTCCATTATGATACGTCACAATAGGGTATAAGCTCTGTGTTTACATATTCCACTCGTACTTTCGTAATACTTTCACCGCATGTTTCCCTACTTCTAAAGATAAATTTCTAGTAAGTACAAGTTTCAGTGGATATATCCAGCCATTTTTACTTATCTGTATGACTATTTGTTGGGTTATTTGGTAAGATTTACCAAGAATATGCGGTAACTTGGGCAGGTAACCGGACGGTAACTGAGTCTAGGATTGAAGTTGAGACTGAGTCTAGGCAAGGATACAATCATGATTTGTCGGGCGACGAACGGGGCTAGGAATATCGGACTTGCATCATTGCATGTTTATACTTTTTGGACTTGGCAATTTCAAATTTTTCATGGCAGTGCTTAACACTGAGTTTGTGTACCGTTCGTGACCGTGTACTCTAGCGTCTAGCTGTCATGCTGTGTGATACACTGCCCGATGTTACCATCCCGGCGACAAGAAAGAACGGGAGTCATCACTCCATTACCCGTCGATAATATGGTTCGCGCGCAAAGGATTATGGGCTACTTCCGACTGCTGTTGTGTTATGCAATACACAACCTTGGATTATGTGGTATTTACTGTCCAACTAGGAATAGCTATATGCACTAGTTGGCTGAACTTGTCAGATCACTAAGTTTAAATATGACCAAAAAACTACAAAGACAATGGTATGAGTGTTGCTGACCAAACACACTCTTCAAAATCTGCCAAAATGCATTGCCAGATGCACATCAAATGGTGGCAGTGATGTCACTGCCATAAGCCTGCAGTCAAAATAAATTATTAATTTCTCCTGTAGATTTCACACAATGTAAACATCCAAATTAGTTTCAAATGAGTGGAAGTGGTTGTAGTGTAGGTTCATTTTAGCTTGAATATTTTTCTCTGTGGAATTACCCCCTTTAACCTAATAAGGATAAGATTGCCGACAATCCGTTAATAACCTTGAGCTTTACTACTACACACGTTATAATACCTTAAAGGTGCATCCATAATTTTGACCAAACGGCACATAGTCACTTTCAAGAAAAAACTCTGAATATACCTTTAACTAGCTGTGATATTTGTTAGATATGGTATTAAAGCAAGGTGCATTTTGCAATGAATTTTTTTTAACCTTTTCATTCTCAAAAACAAATTTCCCAAAATAATAAACTTGAAAAGGGGCTTTCAAAATTAAAATGATTTGGTGTTTACACCAAAAATATTTAAGTCATGTCTCATGTAGGAATGTGTTTTATATAGATGCTACTTTTGTTTTCTTAGACTATCAAAAATTCATCATTCAAAACCAACCCTTTTAAAACCCCTTCAGCTCTCACACATTCAAATTTTAAACAGCATTGTATTTAATTGTGTACTCCACAAAAGTTTACACTATCCACTTTGCCCATCTAAAAGAAAACCTCTTTGTTCATCACCTAATAGGCAAAAATTGTTCAGCTTTTGTTTATCTGTGCATGAAAATAATTCATTTTACACGCGCGCCTCTTGCCACAAGCATGCGATGCGCGTACATCACGCACTGTGTCTGCTGCGGTAGTGTTGCTTGCAGTTGCGCCAGCACTGTTCTATATCAATTTGCTGTGTGAAGATTCTTGCCTATTTGGTGATGAACAAAGTATAGTTACAGGTACTCCAAAAGATGGTCACATTTTTCCTTCACAAATATTTCTCAAATATCTGCAAAAATAAAATCGTGCACTTATGTCTGTTTTTTCCAAGTCATGTTACAGACAAAATGTGATAAAATTATATTCTTCAGAAACAGTGGAAATGCAAGAGTTGCAAAGGAGATGAGTGGGGTGCGATCTTTAAATGTACAGTGCTCACAAAAAAAAACACTGTGCAAGTTTTGTGGTTTGAGTATGATTGCTCGGTCATACTGCAAGAGTGTTGCCAAATGATCTCAGCAAACATGGCAAAAATCATGTGACATTTTTTTTTCTTTTAACTGCTTAGTGTGAAGCTTGCAAAGTTAGTAATTTCTCTTGTCCATCAAAATCCTTTGGCCTTGATAAATAGGTTGTAAAAACATGAACTACAAAATTTTATATCAACCTGAAATAGGACCATGTTGTATCTTACATATAACTTATAAGTAGCAATTTGGCAACAAAACATTTGGGGCAAAATAGGCCAATTATCCAAATAGCTGATCAACTGATCCACTTAAAAACAAGATCAGAAAAAGTTGCACAATAGTTTTGGCATCATTAGATTGATTATTTCAATGACAATACAAATCCAAGCACATCACACCAGTGACAATACTGGGTAAAACATTCATGTACCGGTACTCAATAATAATGATGTCATAACCAAGGAACTATTTCTGGGCACCTTTGCTGGGTGCCCATTTATCCTGGCTATTTTGCCACAAATATGAACTGCTTTCTGCAATGGTTGGTTTCTTTGTTTGATACAACATATGCTTTTCACTTAATAAGATAAAATAAACGATCTCTTTAATGTGGTTCCTTAACTGCTTCTGCATTTCAATGATTTTGACCTAAATTCTTTATAGCCAAAGGTTTCTTGACAGATATACTTTAATGTTTTGCTTGCTGTGTTTACGGTTGCTTTCTTGTGTCCGAGTATTTGCGTGTGAAGTTAATTAGGTTCCAAGGATTTCTACCTGTGGTGTTGATAGATGAACTGTTGGAACAGGAGTCTTCTGCAGTCCTTTGGATCCTGGTGGAAATCTCTTCTTGCCAAAAGGACTCAATTCTTGATGGTTCCAATCCGTTTTTTTTTTTTGTTCCAATCCTGATATATTTATGTATATGTGTGTGTGTCTGCATGTGTGTGTGTGTGTGTGTGGTTGTGTGTGTACGTGCATGTGTACTTTGGAAGTGTCACTGAAAACTGAGTAATAATGCAAAATCCAGGTAGAGTACCTTTTGTGAGTTGTCTGGACAGTGTCAAACTGTTAAGTACCCATTTTAATCTACAAGCCCACAACACTAAATTTTCAAACACGTCGTGGTAAACATGTTTGATATGTCACACTCCGTGGCATGAACAGCGGGCACTCCTGGTCAAAATGTAAGCCCTGAGCATATGTTAGACCAGAGAATATGTTAGACCAGAGTACATTATCAATGTATTTGCAACTGCTTCAATTGGCTCATAGAAAACAATCACAGCTAATGGGAGCTCTCCTACAATCTTGTTCACAAGTTTGGAAGCAAGTTATTGGCCTACTTCAAAATGTCGCCCTCCCTCCCCTCGGTCAATGTTGATCCTGAAAATTTGTCATCACCCGACAAGAACCCAAAATTGGTTGGTGGGGAGAAGGAGGGGTCCATGGAAAGAAGTGCACTTAAAGTCCCAATGCAAGTTGATATTATTTCCTCTAGGTCTAAAAAGGGATAATTGGGGGGAAAAGAGCAGCCATGTCAACAATTTTGGTATGTGTTTAGCATATGCTATAACAAGGGTTCATATTTTGGTCAAGAACACACCTCCTGGACAAGAACATGAAAATGGATGATACCCATGCGTGTAACAAACTGAATCATTAGCTTGTGTGACATAGTTCCATACATACTCTTATTCAACTTAACAGATTTAATCTCATGGGACTGCAAAAATTACATATTCACATCAAAAATGAGAATCATTCAATGTACGGGTTTCGCGGGGGGATTACATTCTGGGGGTCAAATTCATTTTTCCATTATTCATGAAAAGTCAACGATATACAGAGCACAGTCTGAAAGTTATGAAAGCTCAGGACAGGTAGGTTTACTAAGGAGTTGGCTTGTACAGATTGCCTGTGGCTACTCGCAGCCACTAAAGTTCCCTAAATGTTGAGATGGATGATTAAGTAAAAAGATCCCCCCATGGCATAATCTCAAAAAATTCCTGTGTCATTTTTGTCTGTAAATCCTACTCCCATCTCAAGTATTCATATCATTCAAAGTGGCTCATACTCCCATGTCAATTATTCACTACTCCCACATCAAAGTATTCATACTCCCATACAATGTATCATAATCCCACATCAAAGTATTCATACTCACATGTCAAATTGTCTTCATACTCACACATCAAAGTATCATACCTCCCATACCAATAGATTAATCTCCCACATCAAAGTATCATACGCCCATGTCAAGTATTCATACTCCCACATCAAAGTATTCATACTCCATGTCAATGTATTCATACTCCCACATCAAAGTATCATACTCCCATGTCCAATGCACTCATACTCCAATGTAGGGTTGCAGGACTAGTCGACTATATAGATTAGTGCGGACTATTGGCCATAGTCGTGAATACGACTTTGTTGAAATAGTCGACGATTTGTAATTATTTCAGTGGATGCTATACTACACTATCGGAAGTAATTAAGCATGCACAAACCACGTCTGTTTTTAACTAGCACTACATACCGACTCGTGGGTGTAATGCTACCGAATATATTCCAAGTTCCAGGGTTATCATTTCATGAATCTTATCTACCATTATCCATATTTAGGCCTGATGATTAACATGTTGAGTTCATCATTAAATGTACATAAAAAGTTTCCGTATTCCGACGGGGCTCCAATTTCGATGGAAAAATGTCCATGGCTATGATAGTTGAGAGTTTTAGGATTGATCCTTCATTGGACTAGGAAGCACCAAACTACAAACAACTGGTGAATAATACTTACAAACAGTGCATGGTTTTACATGTATTCTGAACAAAAGGAAAAAACGCTTAGTACTGCGCCGAAATTTGACATTTTGATAGATCGCCAATAGCGTAGTCGCACTATTTAGGGCGACTAGTAGACTACTAAAAAAAGGCCATGTCGTGCAACCCTACTCCAATGTCAATTTATTCTACTTCCATGTAATGTATTAATCCCACATCAAGTATTCATACTCCATGTCAATGATATCATACTCCATTCAAAGTTGTATACTCACAATACCAATGTATTCATACGTCCCATGTCAATGAATTCATACTCCCATGTAAATGTTATTCATACTCCATGTCAATGCTGTATCATGACTCCCATATCAAGTGTTCATAATCCGTGTTAGTGTATTAATATCGTATGTCAATGTACTTGTACTCCCTCTCAATGTATTCATACACCCATGTCAATGTACTCATGCACATCATGTCAACATATTTGTGCTCATGGTCAGTGTCTGTCCATCTGAAAGACCTGTGACATATTTCCAAGTAATGAAACTGTAACTAATTCAGAATTTGTGTGCTCTTACTCAGTACTCCTAGCTATATCTCCATATAATAGGCCAAACAATGATATGCGTGCTTGCTTCACTAACCCCCGCCCACTGGATAAGAATAAATATATACAAATATATCTACCATTAGAGTCTCTGGTTAAAACTATCGGCATGAGTACCGCAATTGCAGGCAATTTTGCTGGGGGGGCTATGCCTTAGCAAAAATAGCAGATTGCAGTCACCAAGGGACCTAGCTTTTAAAACTGAGAGTCAAAACGGCAGTATATATTAGTTTTATATACTTCAATTGATAATTTTTTTCATTTTACAAGTGAAATTCTCATCTGTAAAAAGTTAGTAAAGACTCATCATCATGACACTGTTTGGACTATTGGCAATCCCAACACTCTTATGTCTCTGCATGCATTTGCAGTGCACAGCTGTCATAATACTCCCATACAAGTACGCTTGGAGGTTACTAAATTTATGGGCGCAAAAGTACCTTAGTCTCATTTCCACACCAATAGGTTTCCTAATATCCCATGAACTGCACATGACTTGAAACAATGGCCGTCGCAGCGTCATCCATAGCCCCAGCCAGCTCCGGCTATAAATACTCCCAGTACGAGATCGAATATGGTGAATATCAGAAGTTCAAATGAAATGGGCACATCAAACAGAATCCTGGTGTCCAATCCACCACACTCCTCTCACACCATGTTAACTGGTCTATTGCTTAAATGTGGTTGTGCAATATGGCATACAGTACATCACGTGAGATTTTGAATTGTCCAGTATCCTAAATATGGGTCTTTGACTTCACATTGTAATGTAGTGCATAACTGTTGACCATAATCTGCCGTTGTAATATTCACCATTACAAGGATATATTAGAAATACTTTATATAAATTGTAAGAGATCTGCAATGATACATTTACTCAAAGATGAAATATCCTTCATTTTGAAAGCCGGTTTTATCCACTGAAGACTCCTAACATTGGATTTGAGCAGCTTTGGTGTGCACATACATGGACTTGCTTATTTGTGGATGTCAGACAACCCCCCCCCAATTCTGTTACCACCCATAAGACAGACAAAACATGTGCCATGAATACGGGGCATCATCATTGTTTCTTGTTAATGCATCACATAAAATACTGTGAAATATGGGTGACGTAGATCTGGAGCCCAATAATGAAATGCAATTTTTAATGGTTGCTTAAGCCTTCTGTTTCTGGTTACGCACGGTTATTTCATGGATTTACGAAGATCACTTCGAATTTTGAATGCAGTTACTGAAGACTTTTTTGCTGCATTTTGTTTGTTGAAAGACATGATCAAAGTTAAGGGGGCACAGTTAATGCTTATGCCTGCATAATGGGGTTTTTTTTTTTGTGCCCAAGACGTTATTTGAGAATAACAATGCTGCTTGTTCATTTTCAAAATTTAAATTTGTAATGAAAATCAATATATTTCAGGCATGCTGACACTTTCCAATACAAAAAGTTTAACTTTTAAGAGCTGTTAAGAGCATTGTGAAACCAACATATAAAGTAAAGCCATCAATCCCCAACTATACAATGATTATTGCTTTTTCCTCAAAAATGTACAACTCAAAAATAGCATGTGTTATTGATTTTCGTTTAGATATTTTGAACCAATGAAGAGATAAAAGAATGAACGAGGCAATAACCTGATACTCTAGACTACATGAAGCCACAGCAAAAAGCTTTTGCTTGGTTATCTTTCTCTGCACACCCTTTGCATACCAGAGGTATTTTTCCGTGTGTTTCACCCTTGAGTATTGAAATGGACTAGTACATTGAAATTCATACATCCATGTGGTAGACTTTACCAAAGTCCACCAAGTCTATAAAAACATGGGTAGTATGGTAGGACTTCAACAAGCTTCCCAAGGGGTTTGTATTTCAATGAGGTTATCCAATGTGCTAATCCGCTTGAAATCTTCCAATCCAGAGCCTTACAAATCAAAGTTTTCCCGACTTGTTTATGATGACCTCTTTAAGCGTCCAGTTTTTAGTAATGGGTCATCGACACAGCTGTTGGACATAACATTGCACTGATTGCGCCTTCCTAATGGCGTCAATGGCAGCGCTTATGAATGCAGCGAGAGTTTAAGGACGCTCGCATACATTTTATTATGCTGCAAACTTTCCAATGTTGATTTGAAAAGGTTCTATTGGGGAAGATCTTATCAGAGCAATGGATGTGGATTTAAAAATGTAGTTAACCAATGATCTGTTTTATTTCCGACCCATACTTTTCTTGAGGAATACATTTCCTAAATCTTCCATAGAGTGTAGATGGATTTGAAATGGATTATAGACCAAGGTTAATACAGTAGAATTGCAAGAATGATAGAATTTTATCACACAATAAACGTTCTGTTAGTTTTTAATCTTGAACATACTGTAGATTACAGGATATCAATATCACACGATAAGAAGAACGTGGAGGAACTGGAAAGAAGACGACAAAGGCCAGTATTCTCTAACGGAGTCTAACTTTAAAAACCAGGTCATGTATATACAGGGTTAGTCCTAATGAAGCACCTGTTCCCATTTATGCACTCTGGGAAGTGTGGATGTAATAGGTGAGGAAAACTTCTTGCGATCAGTTAAAGTGGGACTCCCTTGAAGATACAAACCATATTAAAATACAAAATCTACATACCACATAGGAAGTTTAACTTTTAAAACCGGGTTTAAACCAGGTTAGTCCTTCATGAATGCACCTTTTCCTGTTAAAATACTCTGGGAGTGTGATATAGTAATAGGTGAGAAAATTTCTGTGAATTTGGTTTAAGTGGAATCCCTCTGAGGAATACCAATAATCTAAATACCCCCCCAAAATCACATACCACGTAGGGAAGTTTAAAGGGGGATGGCCCGATTAAGGGATATGAGGTATTCATCTTGATAGAGTGGCTCTTCACTCGGAAAACCCCATCTGTAAAGTTCGCGCTATATTCAATCCGTTTTGATGCGAAAGCTAAAAAGGGATTTTTAAGCCCATGGGAGTACGGTGTAACAATAATATTGGTCGACCAAAATGGGCACATTTTCGCTCATAACTCCAAACCAAACATCATTGGGCTCTAAGATTTCACAGGGTAAATGAGAAAAATAGAGCTTTCTTCTGATTACCACAAATGTTGACCACTTCGGGAACAATCTGGGCTTCTTGGGGGGACGAGGCTAGTAGCGAGTCGGGCATGGACCTTAACTTTAAAACCGGGTTTAAACCAGGGTTAGTCCTCATGAAACCACACCTTTTCCTGTTAACATACTCTGGAAAGTATGATATAAAAGGCGAGAACATTTCTTGTGGATCCAGTTTCAGTGACTCCTTGAGAATACCAAACCAAGAGGGGGCATAGTGTTCTTCCCACAATGCATTTCTTGCAATTACAATTTTGGCCGACGAGTTGTCACATAAATTTATAGTGACAAAAGTACTTAAATTGAAGATTGGAATGAGTTCTGCTCATTTAGGTACTTTTGTCACTCTAAATCATGGACACCAGTGCAAAAAAATGGTACCGAAAGAAAAGCATTGTGGGAATAACACTTTACCTCCTCTTTACAACAATATAAATAAAGATTACATACCATCAAACTCTGGGAAGTAATCTACCAGATGTGAATGCAGGATCTTTCTCTTCCAAGGTCCTCGTGTTGAGGAAGAGATCACTGAGGAATTCTGAAACCACGGAACGTGATGGATTGTCCCTAAAATAGTGCTTTGCTCTTCTTCCATTCGGTTATGTCAACGGGGGGAAAAGATAAAGAGAACATATGTCAAATATCTAATTGCTGTATTGGTAAAATAATACAATGATCGCGTTTGAATTGCTGTGACAAAAAGGCACAATTATGCAATGGAACTGCTATGTTATTCAAGAATCTGTGATCAGATAAAAACAATGTCATCGCTTATCTACTCTCCAACCTTAGCATGTGTGAAGGGAAAGTATGAAGCTAACATACATACATACATTCTGCTCTTATTTGGCAAAGTTACTTAACAGTTCACCTGTATGCTGATGGGTAATGAAGATATCATCATATGCCATGTGAGTCAATTGCGTAGTTAACCGTTAACCCATACACTATGAGCTAGTTAAAATCTCAATTCACTTGGCAGACAGCTCAGTAGATTTAATCACCTATGTAGTTAGAAAAATTATACCCCTGGTTTTGGGGATGATTTATGTTACCCAGATCACACAAAGGTCAGTTCATGTTAATGTATGTTCAAGTACACCCACTGAACTGTGTCCTTGGTGGATGAGTATATGTAAACTCTAGTGATATATGTGCAGGGCTTGCCAATGTCTTGGTAATCACAAAGAAAGTTGTGGACTTATATGTTAGGAAAATTAAGGGACATAATTATACTCACATCAAACACCGGTTCAAAATTGTGGTTCCCAATAAAGGAGAAGTGTGATGATAGTTAGAAAATATAAACGACAGAATGTGAAAAAAAGTTTGGCTATGGTAGTATGTGGGAGTGACCAGAGTATGTACTGAGCTTGATCAAGGTGAGGATACATTTTCAGGTCATAGTTGCCTTTTATTTTTGGAATAAACTATTGTTACGGTACTGGATTGTCCCACTAGATCTACCCTATCTCTAACTAACTGGGACAGCTACAGAGTCGCCATTGGTATAGGTATTGCAGGAGGTGGCATGTCAATGTACAAATCTAGATTCCGCAAATAAATCGTCAGCCAGCATGAACACGCAGGTACGCACATATCGCAAAAACGCGGTAATGGTTGGCATAGCTGTAATGCAGCTCTGGTAAACGAGATGCAAGCACAAACACTGTGTCTTACCCGGAATGCTTTATGTAAACGGCAGGCATCTACTATGCTGGCCCGATTCTCTGCGGCTAGTATGGTAACTGGTGTAATTGGAAGCCCTATCTTACAAGCTAATGAATTATAGCGGCTCAGCATATAATGTGCCAATAAACTTTGTCCGGACAGAAGGAATCGCAGCTTTCACGCTGAGCTTAAATGTGCGCATCTCAGATAAGTCGCAGCTGTAAATGCAAAGCGCCAAAGTCAGCGTGCAATACGCATGCAAAATATCGGAGCGTTTAGAGTGATGACATGACTCCTTGATCGGACAAAGTATAGCTGCGCAGTAGACACAAAGAGCTGTGATCATAGATTTTCCATGAAATAATTATCTGGCCATGGATTTTATCGGTTGACTTATAAAACACTGACTTATTTTACATCTTCAAAGTAAAAATACATTTATGTGATGTTGCCCTCTGAACAATTTGCAATTTCGTTTAGACCCATGCATAGCCTAGTGGATATGCTCATTATATATCCGTCATGATTGCCGCATGCTGGAAGTTACTATGAAAAACCCATAGTGCTCTTTGTGAGCTCATTTGCAACCACTCATTATGTGACAGCAACATGGGTAGTCATGTGTGAAGATAAATTGAGCTGAAACGGAACGTCAAAACGACTGCAAAATAGAGTCGGCGAATTCACTGGTCTAAGGCCTCAGAATATCTATGGTCAAAAACTATGTTTCTATGCTGCATATAAGCGGCTGTAGCTGGTAAGGTTGCGGTAATTCCAGTCGTAGTGCCTTGGACTGTTTTTGTATCACAATTCACACACATGTCCAAGGGGCATAAGCTGCACCGTTATGTAGTTTTCTTATGTACGTTGCGGTGCAGATTGAAAATATTCCCTCCACTCAGCCCAACTGGTTCTAAGAGATTTGAATCAAATCTATCATAAAGGTTGCTTCTAACCGGCCAAGTATGGCTTCACCAGTAGGCCATACTGACGGACCAAAGGATGCATCATTATTAACAATGATGGACCAGTGCCTCATAAGAAGAATAAATGAATAGGGAGTGATTTGTGTATAGGGTTACTACATGTATTAACTTCAATGGCATCCCATACATAGGCAGTACATTGGGAGAATGGATTTCAGCAGATAAACATGATTAAAGAAGTCCAACCTTTTTTGCAAAGTCACCCAAATTGCACTAGCCTATCTTGTGTATGCTGCTCCACACTGGAGCATATTCATGGCAGTCAGGTTATGTCACACCCAATTGGCAACTACATGCACTGTGAAACTTTGCAAGATCATGTTTTTACGGCAACATACAGCTCGTGTGGTAAGGGAAGTACACCGGTTTTAACACTTCCTCCAAAGACACTGTGTTCACTAGTAGGAGTTCGATAATAACTTGACCAAGAGGCAGCTTCTTAACATTACTAGCTCAAGTCGTCAGGCTCCAAAAAACATTGGTGGGCAAACCAGTTACTATTGACATGTGACCTGTCAGGTAAAGGACAGGCCACAAGCGTCCTCAGAAAAGCATTTAGAAAACAAGGCGAACTAGTATTTACGCCGATGCGTAAAAATGTCCCCGCCGAATATCGCGATCAATAAGTGACGACTAAAACTGCACCTGTCCACCCTTAATTTGGCCATCACTAGCTCCCCAAAAAGAACTTGAAAAGAAATGGTTACTCAAGTAAATGACTAAAGAAATCTTAAAATTAATCATGCAAAAATCCCTGAATCACTAAAATTTGATTAAAAATATGAAATTACTCAATTTGGCAACACTATTTTTGAAAAATCATGTGACCACATTGTAAATTGGGACCCTACGGGGTCTGGAAAGCCGCGAAACATTGAATTTTACGTAGTTGCACCATTTTCCAAAGAAATGTAAAACAGGCTGGCAACCCAAAGAAATGACCCAAGTGTAACAACCAGAACTAAAAAAAATTTGCCCAAAATCTAATTCAGGTTTGAGAACTCCTCAGCCCGCTTCCGCATCAAGTTAATCATTATACGCCTACAGAACTCCTGAAAACTGTAACAAGCCTTGCAGGAAAAAGTTTTTTTTTAATTTTTTAGTTTAAAAATATTAATAGCATATTTTAAACCCAAAATCTAATTTCAGGTTGAGAACTCATCAAACCTGCTTCTTTCCACTAAGTCACATCATCGTAGCCCATAAGAACTCAGATAAATGCACAAGGTGACATTTTCTGTGCAATATTGACCTTTCCCTTACCCCTGACCAGACCCAAGGGAGGACCTGGGGGAATGAATTACATGGTGGTAGGGGGTAATCCCCTCCTACAATATACCAAGGTAGGCCTACTCTAGCTCATCCGAAAAAAAGATATGCACAAATGTTCCAGGTTAACATTTTTTATCCAGACATACATCGGGACGGACATACATACGGACGGCCGGACATACATACGGACGGGACATACGGCCGGAGCCATTTTATAGTCCCTCCGAACTTCTTTCGGCGGGGAAATAAAGGAGGAAAACACCAAGACTGCAACACTTCAAGTCTATGTCAAAAAAGGAACACTGTCTTCTGTTAAGTCTGAAATTAGTTCTGTACTCTGTCAACCCAACAGCAGCTCGGAAACCAGCCCCCATAATACTTTGCGCGCGAAACCATAATTTCGCGGGGTATGTGCGTGTTGGACTCCATTTCTTTCGTTTGTCGCAGGTTAACATCGGTCAAGTGTATCAACACAAGCATATACGCTAGAGAGTACACGGTCCGGAACGGTACACAAATTCAATGTTAAGCACTGCACATGGATTTGAAATGGCCAAAGTACAAAAGAAAATACAACATGCAATGATGCAAGTCCAAATCTTCCAGCCGTTCCTAGCCCGATGCTAGACAAATGATGCAAATTATCAATACTTGCCTAGACTCAGTTTCAACTTCCTAGACTCAAGCATACAGTCCCTAGTTACCTGCCCAAGTTACTGCATATTCTTACCAAATGACACTCAACAGTATATAAAATAAGTAAAAATGCTGGATATTTCCACTGAAACTTTGATTTTACTAGAAAATGATCTTTAGAAGTAGGGAATCTGTGGCGAATGTATTAGAGTACGAGGCGAATTGTAAACACAGGAGCTCGCCGATGCCAGGGATGGCGGACGTAAATCATTAAAATAGTCTTATTACGCGCGTGTTTTAATTATGCCGCTGGCGGACGTTAGTGGGCCTCCACTCCAATCCTTTCACTCAAATGTACGCTCAAATGCCCTACAGTTGATACAGATGAAGAACATATTGAAAATACTGTTTACACAAAGAAGCGATAGCAATCGAGAATCATTCTGTCTTTCATATATATACATTAGAATGAACCCACTAGACTTAAGCGCAGATCTCGATAAGTACAAGGAAAGTTTGTTGTGCGGAACTATGAGTACGTGTTATTGCTATGAGAGGTTCCCGGTGGCACAGAAAAACGAATTTGTAGGGGAAAAGGTACTTGGGAAGGTCTTCTGAGCCGCTGTTGGTCAACCCCAAAGGCACTCTCTCACAAACATTAACAACATGCTTTGGATAAGACATCTGTTCCATTTCTCCACACTTTAAAATCGTGGTATAGTTGGTAGAGGAAGGACATACCAAACTGAAAGTTCGCAAGTTCCACCTGCAGTTCATCAATATCAGCATCTCCTAAGACACATGGAAACCCTCAAGAATTATGCAATGTAATCTCCACTTGCCAAGTTTGCATCAAGGACATCTGCATGCTGTATATTGTCTTCAAGGGGCCAAATTTTCATTAATTAATCTCATCCTGACTGATGACATCACACTGAGAAGAAAAATGGTTGGACATCAGACTCACTTAATGCTACGGAGTCACCCGTACCTTCAGTAATAAGTTTAATGTAGTCGCTAGCCTTTTCCCAATCAATGAATCACTAGCATTCATTCCATTCTCTCTCTGTAAAGTTGCTGTCTTGGTATAGTCTTCAGAATTGGACACTTTGAAATAAGTGTTGTTTCACCAATCTGACAAGCAAATCTTGCCGGAAAATAAGACTATGTATGCATTGGGTCTGCCCAGATAAACTCTTACCAGCTGATAGTAGAATCATTCATACAAGGCTTGCTCAGATGAACTTGTCTGCAGATCATTTCTTTCCATCAATGCCATTGCTAACATTTCCATATGGACTGATTTAACAAGTAGAAGTGGAACAGCTGTTTTGTGCAGTACAAGAGAAGCTACACCTGGGAACTGAGGCTGAACAGGAGCTGCCTTTGATTGGTACAGTTTAGATTGTTTGGGTTGATAGGCAAGTCTAACTACAGGTGTGATCCAGGTAAAAGCATTAGGGTGCTCTAGGAGTTGAAAACAAGCCGTTTGGGTACAGTGCAAGTTGAGATTTGTTTGGGTCTCACGGCAGCAGTAGAAAAGCTATGTTTCGGTGCAGTGGCAGTAGAGGAGTTATGCTTGGATTCTAGTAGAGGGAAAAGTGGAACCCTGCTTGGATACAGCTAAGCGAGTATTTCAGTGCAGCAGAAAAGCTGCTTTTTTTTTGTGCAGTGATGGTAGAGGAGCTTTGTGCCCAGCTGAAGCAGTAGTAATAGCTGGAGATACTATTTTGGGTGCAGTGGCAGTAGAGCAGCTGTATGAGTGCCGAAGCAAAACATTGAAAATCGCCAAGTTATTGTCCATAGATATCAATTTAAAAATTCTTAATTTCTCATGAGATTCCCTCAAAGAACACTGACATCACATCTGCGATAAAGTTCATGAATCCATCGCCAAATTACCCAAACACTATCATCTAAGATTGATTTTTTTCTCAGAAATAAACATTTAAGTGACGTCATGGTGAAAAGACCCTTTGCTCCCCATTTCCCATTAATCATAAGTCTTCAAATCAAGGCTGGGCACAATCAGATAATAAACGAGCAATTTTAACAAGCAAATTCTGAAATTGCAGCATTCTACCTATGTATCACTAATTTTCACAATGGACTGATCAAATAAGTTTCTCTTGCCAATTTGAACACTGCCTAGACCTTTATCGTTTGTGGCATGTGATAGTGGAGAAGCTCTATGTTCAAGTGCAGTGGCAGATGTGCCATGGCAGAAGTAGTAGATCTTTAGACTAGCTTACTCTCTCCTTCAGACGTGCTTTGTTATTGTCTCTTTCTCTTCTTTCCTTTTTTACCTTATTTCTCTTCATTTTCTTTCTTTCTGTGTTATGACACAGTCCACTTTAAAAGTAAATTTTGTGGTATCATAGTGTCACCAGTTTCTTCTTCTCTATGCTTAAGTAGAAGTTGAAGCAGTAGAAGCAATGAATCAATGTTCTTAAAATATGCAAATGACTAGCTACTCAGTATGCCATTTGTATAACCATAGGTGGATTATTCTTTGGGTGATTGGGGCAACTTCTACTCTACTGCCAATTATCACTTCCTAAGGTAGTGCTAACATAGAGATCAAAAGCTTTTAAGAATGGAGAAGCATCAAAAATGAAGCCTATAAGCCGTGATCATTAGCCTATGTCTGTCCACTGTGTGGACAAAAGCCTCAACATGTTTCCATGCTGATTCGGCCTACCCTCCACGCTGGCCTAGTGGCGGGTTGGGAGGGATCCTGGTACCTAGAGTAAGCTATACAGTATCAAGCATCTAATCTCTTACATGTGTACCGACAGCACATCCGTCTGTACACAATGCTGTTTGTGTTTTTATATTTAGGGAATTTATCCCATTGTAGAGACCTACATTCTTCTGACCAAAAAAAACAATTGTCCGATTTACTTTTTTCTCCACATTATCAGTAAGTAACCTGAATGACTTCCGACAAAATCCATCAATTTGAAGATTGCCCTAGTTTCTGGAGTCTTCCAGTCTTAATGATCAAATGTTGTACTTTAGCTGCATTGTCATTCATTTGGATACCGATTCTCCAGAGAAATGTGTTCAGGGAGAATTTACACTCCTAAGTTTCCATCAGCCAGCAATAAAATTGCACTGTTTCTCTGGCTTGCGCACTCCGTATATTCATAGAATTGTACTCACAGAGAACAATATTAAAATGCGGGACACTTAATATTCACATCTGGTGATAGTTAAGACATGTCCTAATGCAGGTGGCCACTACATTGCATTCTGGTTGGAGAAGTAAGGTTTTACCTTTTTGGTTGACGAGGGACCACCCAAAATACATCTGCAGACCATGACACTGAATGCCAGTGGTCCTTCCAGCTATACCTGGTGGCCCACATAAAAGATGGCTAAAGCTTCTAGTAGTTATCGGGCCATCCTTTGACTCACTTTAAATATTTGCAACTCTAATTTTCAAATACAACCTTTCCCAAAGGTACAGTATGCCAGTTAAATCTGAAGCATACAATAGGTACGCAAAAGATGCGACATTAGTCGTTCCATATCAAACATCTGAGGGGGTGGTATCACCCCACTGTGGGTAAAAACTGCTACTTTGGTGGGACTGGGTAACCTATATTCCCAAACAGGTACTGGTTGCTTGTCAACAAACCTTTTTTTCCTTTACTTGATCTCTAAACCAGCAAATATTGCTTTTCAAAGTGGTAAACTTTTCCTTGTGATTGCAATTGAAAAAAATGTTGAAATGGTTGTAACTTCCCATAATTATCAGTCAAGAACATCCAAATAACAACTTGGCACTTACATCAGTAAGTTGCCAAATTTCTACAACTTACTTCAAGAATCCCTAGTATCTCTTGGAAACTTGAATCTCTTGCCAAAAAAGCTTAACAGTACACAGCAAGTTTGAAGTTTAAGTGCCAATTTTTGCACCTGGTTAGTTTCTCCCTACAGGTATAGTGCTTGTCTCTACCGCTCTGTGCAGTGATTGTCATGAACATTTACGCGCGTCAAGAAATGCCATGCCATCTTTGTGCGAGCGGTAAAGCCTGTCGCTTCAATTTGGTTTCTTTTGCGACCAACCAAATCTTGTCACTGACCACACTGCAACATGGGGAGACAGGACTATAGGTTTTCTCTACTTCTTGCACTGGCAACCTTGGATACACACGCTGCACAGCGTCCATCAACCTACCACCCCTCACTGTCTGACTCCACCAGTACTTGGTCATATTCACTTAAGGCGACTAGGAACATGATGGATGTACATTCTCAAAACAGTAGCGATCCACTACGCGCTCTGACCTCTGCCCTCCTACATCACCATTCTGTTAATGGTAAAAAAGATGGGATGGAAAGAAATAGGAAGGGTTTAGTTTTGGGTACATTATATTAGGTTGCTTTGTTTTAAAATATCCTACCAAAAGGATGTCAATCCTCATTCCTAATCGCACCCAAGAATTCCGAATGCGTACCTGACGCTTTCCATCATCCACAGTGATGGCGGCACTCCATATCTGATGTTCCTGTCAGTCCAGTATTGGCGGTGCACGATGGTGTGAAAATTCAACCCATTCTCACATAAACCATCAGAAATTTTGTTTGATGTACCTCCAACTAAGCAATTTTCACAGCAATTTGCTTTTTGACCAAAGAAATATTTTACAACAAGTTATAGTCACAAATATGTAGAATATCATCTTCAGATTATAGAAATGTGTTCCGTAATTACCAATTACATGACAACAAACCTGAGGGCACTTTTGCTACAAAATATACCCCATTCTTTGTGTCACAGACCAGCTGATACTACTGCCATTTTGGTTCCGATGGCCTTCCAGCATGCTTCCGACATCAACATCAGCGTACAGGATAATTTACTAAATGCGTTGATTTACATAAATAAACGATAGTCAAGTTTACGAGTCAGTTGATTTTCACAGTTTTTCTGCAGTACAAGTGCAAATTGGGTAATGACAGTTTCCAGAGCCAACATTTTCACCGAATTCCAGGTGCGACAGACTGATCCTAGCTAGATAGGATAGAGGTTACATTTAAGTCCACATGTGGTTAAATACTTGAAATCTAGTTCAGGAATGGCGAATAGTTTCTTGAGTAGGATACATGTAGTTGGGATCGGACTGACCAGTAAGCTTAGTTGCCCAATTCTGCAATACTGTATTAAATATTTAGCGCACCGGCATACAGATGCAGACTTTGATGAATAAGTGATGCTTTAGCTGATTTAATATTTCTTTACTGTTGTTAATATACACTTTTTGGAAGCACATAAAAATTTTACACTAAAAGATGAACAATTGCAATCATTGTCCACCGTTTGAGTTCACTTTCACATCAAGTACAGTTCAATAACAATGTCAACTCAAAAGTGAAATATCTACATAAAAAAGTGAACCAACAACAGTTTTCACCCAGCCATCTTCAATCAGAATTTATTCTATACTATAATATACAAATTTTGGGAACCATGTCAAGCCAAGTACTAAACCTATGATATCCTTGGTGCCAAGTCCATCAAATCCCTAGGCTCCTTTGAAGACTTCTATTTACATCACGAGAATCGTTAAGATTAAGGCAGGTTTCAAGAAACCAGCCATGTTTTTCAAATACCCTTCAAAAGACCCCACTCCAATGGGCCTCCTCCCGAGTAGCTATAATCTCGGCCATAATTGCTGCTTACATGGCACACACTTGCGTCTCACACTGCATGCACTGCGCTTCGTGGCAATCAGACGGTACCGCATGAAGCATACATCGCAACATGTTAACAGGAATTATGCCGAGGCTACAGCAGTCAACAATTCAACAAACATTTTTATTTTGAACTGGCTTAACAGCAATGGCCACTTGCTAATAGCCCCAAAACAAACGAACATACCCCAATAAGCGTAGTAATGGTCTCACATGCAACTGTTTGGCGGGGGGCAGCACACTTAGCGTATTTTGCCTCTGCGAAATGGCACGTCACTGACAAGCGCTTGCGAATTATACGCGAGCTTAAAAGGATGCTCAAACATTTCTGATGTTCATTTGAAAGGTCTCTAGTTCTGTAGGGTAATTCTAGAGGCTTGTTTACAGCATGAGTGGCTACACACAGTTGACGGCAACCCTAAACACATTCTTACCATCACTGTAATGCCACATATTCTGAACAATTGGTCTACAAGGATTGCCAGTGGATGGAGTCTGGGGTTTGGTCTTCTGTTCAATCCAGTAAAACTAATGCTGCTTGAAAATATCAAAACTTTTGTACCAGTTTTTTTAAAATATACTTGGTGCCTTTAACTTCCCCATGTCATGCTATTAACATGTCCAGACACCTATTTCTGTGTGCATTAAAACTTGACGTTAAGAGACACAAGGGACATTTCAGAAAGAAGCGCCCCAATTTGTTTGAATCCATTTTTTGCATATGGGAATGCTTTACCGATGTATGAGATCACACCTGAAATGATAAGCCAAAATATGCCCTATATGTTTTAAGATGATTTAGTATTTCTGTTGTTGTGCAATGGTTTTCTATAGGGACGATTTGCCCGATGGCAGCAAGTGTTAAAAAAGTTGTGGGTTTTCTTTTGTACTTGTTTTAGTCAATTAGACCTGAAACATCTCGGCAGGTGGTATACAACTCGATTCAAGTGCAATTTGAGAGAAATTTGTATCTCAAAAAATCTCCTCCTGTCACTTGTAATGTGTCGTGTGTGTGTACATGGCACTTTCAAATTCAACTCTTGCAATTACTGGGACCACGAAAAGCCATGTGCACTGGACGTCAGGACTCCAAAAAACAAGCACTACTTCCCAACCATTGCTGAGGAGATATAACATTCAATGTTTTGTGTATCCAGCATATTCAATGGTTATCATTTGGACTGACAGATGTCCCGGGTAGTTGGTTGATAAATGCTTACAAAAACAGTATCTCTCTCTGTCGTTAACACAAGATATTCTAGGTCATTTAAAAACCCAAAAACACACCCCTCACTGGATTCAGTACACTGAAGGGAGATTGACCCGATTTTAGTCTTTCATCTTAAAGGTGCTTGTTCCGATCGCCTTTGTGACCCCCCCCCCCCCCCCCCCAGATTACCCGGAAGTAGTATAATTTTGATATCAGATACAAGGCCGTATTTTTCTCATCATCGTCCTGAAATTTTCAGCTCCAAATCTCACTTTGGAAGCTGAAGCTTTGGTGCCAGGCTCTCATATCAATTTGAGTAGAGAACACGATACACATAAATTGGAAACAGCAACCTTAAATTGAATGACTTATATGTTTGACGTTGAAGTAAGAGTAAAAAATGTATTTTGCAAAACCCCTAAATTACTGTGTTAAACTTAATTATGGTCTACCAAAATGGGGGTACTTTTCGCATCACAACATCCTTTAGCTCTAAGAGTTCACAAGGTAAATGAGAAAATCAGCAGCTTTCTTCAGATACCAAACTTGCGGTAAAACTGGGGTTCTGGGAAAATGCAAAGGCAAGTAGTAGTAGCGTACGGATCAGACCATGACCCTTTAAATACCATTAACTATAATTTATGGAATAGAGAATAATGCCAGAGTAAGTGGCTAAGTGTATATAATGTAATTATGTCAAATACCATTATATGTACAAACAAATGATGAAACCAGGCCAGGTGAAACTGTAAATGCCATTTTTTGCCATACAACATGAAGCCTCTTCCAAGCCAAGATTTTTTTTTGTGGCACTGTCAAGATCCTATCATGCACATAAATTAGGCTATATTAAAGAGCCCACAGCCTCTACATCAACTCAGGTTAACTATCTTGTGCTTCATAATTGATGATAAATGGGCTGTTTAGATGCCAGGCACGGGGGTGTGCACTGTGTACCTGGAAAGCGGATTTCTTTCTATGTTCATGGATCAAGGAAATTGTACAACATGAAGCCTTACAAAGCCCAGGATTTTAGAAACTGTCCCTAGCAGTTAGATCCTATCATGCACACAAATTGGCCTATAAAGAGCCCACGCCTCTACATCAATCAGGTTAACTTCTTGTGCTTCATAATGATATGGCTGTTTAGATGCCATGCACGAGGGGGTACTTGTACCTGGAAAGCGGATTTCTTTCTATTGTTCAGGATGCAAGAATGTACAACATGAAGCCTCTCTAAGCCGATTTGTAGAACTGTCCCTAGCAGTTAGATCCTATCATGCACACAAATTGGCCTATAAGAGCCCACAGCCTCTACATCAACTCATAATCTAGTCTTGTGTTTCATATTGATAATGGGCCGCTGTTAGATGCCATGCACGAGGTGTGTACTTGTTACCGGGAAAGTGGATTTCTTTCTATTGTGTCATGATCAAGAAATGTACAAACATGACGCCTCTTTCCACAGAGAATGCCAATGGGAGTGAAAAAAACTGAAATCGACCGAGTACGCCCCTACCGGCGGGGTCCAGTGGCCCGCTTAAGGGCCCCTGGTGGGTCCAGGGTCAATGCCCCGGTGGGGTCGAGGGGGCGAAGCCCCTCGAAGTCAGAGGGGTTTCTGCACATTTAGAGCTACAGGAACGTCAGAGCAGAGATGGTTTTCATCCAGTTTGGCTGCACTGGAAGTATGAGTGGACCTTTAGACTCACTTAAAATTCCCCGAAATCTTCATCAAGTTTCTGTTCACTGAAATTCAACAGTATAAGATAAAATAAGAGTCCACGTATCAGATAAAACAGTATAAGATCAAATAAGAGTCCACAGCCTGGCACATTTAGATCTACAGGAAAGACCATTTTCTGAGAGTAATATCATTCCAAAAAGTTAAAAATTAACTGTAAAATGTGAAGAATGGGGTAGTTTGGGTCCAAATCATCTACTAGTCATGCTTGTTTTGTTTGATCAAATTCAACTTTCAGGTACTAAAAGTAAACATAATGATAATGATTACTGATACAAGACAACTTTGGGGCTTTTTTCCTTTGCCGTTCATTTCCTTGGCATCAAGTGCTAGCTACGTTAGGGCTTACGCAGTCCAACCATAAAATCAGTCTTAAAAATTTTGATCACTTGCAGAAGTGGTGGATCAAATTTTGATAGACTTGCCGTCACTAAAACCCTGTAACAACCTACCCAGCTGGTTGTTCTTCAATGTAAACTGCTAAGTTATCGCCTTTCTCTTTGAGTAAACGCCATTGAAACGTGTCTTTACTTCTCGATGTCTTTTTAATTTTCAAGGCTTTTTGAATTCAATTTCCATGTTCATTTGTCGTCTTATATACCACGCGGCAGATTGATTGGTTGTTTTCCCTGGTGTAACTGCATGCCTTTGCTCATACAGTCTTCTGATACAAAATCGCGATGTACGCAAACTTATTTAATACACTGATGTTCCGATTACTTTTGAGTGCATCAGTCTGAGAGATCAGATTATGATAACCAAGAATTCTTTTAAAAATCTCCCAATTCTAAAATCAATAAAAAATTAAGTTTTTTGAAAAATAAAAATCCTGAAAAATATAGAAAAATCTGATTTAATCCCAGAATGTAAAAAAATCGGATATCCGATTAAAATCGGAAGATTGGCATCCTGTTTCAAGCAAGATTTGTGGCACTGTCCCTAGCAGTTAGATCCTATCATGCACACAGTGGCCTATAAAGAGCCCCATCCCTCTACATCACTCAGTTAACTACCTTGTGCTTCATACTTGGTGATAAGGACGGCTTAGATGCCATGCACGAGATGTGCGCTTGTACTTGGAATGTGGATTTCTATTGTTCATGGATCGCTTGAACGAAAAGAATTCCCATGTGTTGCGTACAGTACACAGCTCGCGTATAGCATCTAAACTGGTCAACCACATTAATTAACACATCTTGTCCATATAAGCCAATTTAATACACTTTTTTTTCTATGACCCAAATGGCTGGTCCAATTTAACCCCAAATTTGTTAAATCGGATGAAAATCAGAGGAAAAATCTGATCCCCGTTTAAAGAGAAATCCCCATTTCAATTTAAGTCAGGAAAATGATATTGAGAATTTGGTGATAAATTAATTACAAGTGTCAATCCTTATTAGAATGGTCTCCAAATTTGTGCATGTCAAGTGATTTAGATACTGTTGGATTTCATTGAACAGAACTTGGAATTATAGTGAAGGTCCATTCACACTTCACTGCAAAATGGGTGAAAACCATCTCTGACTCGACACAGCAGCAGTGCAATGCCATTTGAACTGTGTTGCTGACTGCACTTGGCAGTCAGATGGTTTCCTCATTTTATGCACTGCACTGCATTGTAGTGCAGTGAAGTAAGAATGGACTTACGTGCATGATGTTGCAACTGGACGCTGTGTGAAAGCGCTGTGCTAAATTCTAGCACGGGCATAAACAGGCGCAATTCTACCAGCAAACGTTCTACGGGGCACACCGACCCTTTTCCAGCACAAGATGCAGTGGCAGCTGCGTATAGTGAATATATCATCTACTGAAAACATCTCCAAGAAATCGGGGGTTGTTGGATTCGTCTTATAAGACCACATCTGCAAAGCGTGTGAGCCTTAAAGTGGCGGGCCAGAAGTGTGAGAGGTGGATGGGCATTTCATCACTCGGAACCACACAATAAAACTCACCTAAAAATGATAGAATCTAGTCAAAGGGGTATTCAATGATGCCTGTTGTGGGTACTCGTACTCTCAGCACATCTTGTTCTGTTGGTACGTAGTTATTATCACAGATTCTATTTAAATCACTAAGGTAACTGTGGAAAAAGAAGAGGGAAAATGGAAAAAAATGGTTAGTCTTCCGCTTGTGAAAATCTACCTTGAGGGTCACTACTTGCACACATATTATTGATTGCTGGGCACAGCTCACCGAGCTATGCCCACATTGACAAAAATCTGACACTGGATACGACTTACAATAAGGCATTAAAAAATTGTTTGCTGTAACGACCCAAATATAAAAGCGTTGGTATGTCAACTTTTTACTAAGAAAAAGTATGTATGAGTTTGACTTTTGCAGGAAATATGCCTAGATAGAGAGGCATAAAAATAGTTGCTTCTTGCATGGATTGGTGATGAGTTGAGAATTATCTTCCATGTAATTCAAAAAACCCAAAATGTGCAATTTCAGGTTGCTTTTCTTAATTTGTATAACTTGTCATCAGATACATACAATTACAACTAACAAGATGTTAGATTAGTATGACCACAAAGTTGGATTAGCTTTTCACCATTGGCAGTTACATTAAGTTATTTTTCCACTACCTTACTCAACAGGTTAGTAAAAATAAAGTTCATACACTTCATTGTCTAATTACCTTTACATATATGGAGAATGTCAATTCAAAACATAAAACAGACTATTAACCAAAATTCTTGCAAACTAGATGAAAGCATCTTTTTTCACTCATTACATCAAACAAAAGTTTCCAACTTAGTCTACTAAATACTGTAATTACATAACTACATGTACTACCCATTTTATGCAAGTCAAAACCTGCTTTGTATTTAGCAAAAATAGCATACTCATAAACCAATCTGGTTCAGGCTCAAACTTGACATGCAATCAATTGAGATTATAGACATTCACGACTAGCATAGGACACAACTGACATACTTGTACAATAGCTACAGGAAATTTCATTTTTTGTTGTAGAAGATCGGGCTACATTCTCCATGGCACAAGCTGGTGCTTTATTTTTCCTTCAATATTTGTATCATGTGTTATTTGTCAAATTCATCCCCTAGGAGCACATCTTAAAGGTATCCCGCCCATTTACAATTTTGGTATTTTATAGAAAAGCCTGAAACATAATCAGAATTAAATCAGCTAAATATTTTTCTAATGAGATAAAATACAAGGTTTCTAATAACAACCAAAAGCTAGGGTTTGATGGGGTGTGTGGTTAGGTCTGCAATGTCGGTCAAAATTGATGGCACACTATATATATAAACTGATCCCCTCTCCCCCAATCAATGTTGAAACATTTTGTT
Organism: Ophioderma brevispina; assembly: GCA_023653785.1. Lineage (NCBI taxonomy): Eukaryota > Metazoa > Echinodermata > Ophiuroidea > Amphilepidida > Ophiodermatidae > Ophioderma > Ophioderma brevispina. The sequence continues at coordinate 207,581 of JAMKCH010008655.1, forward strand.
CATGCACTTTTAAAACCACCCAACAGTGATTGGTGGGAAAGGGGAGGGGTCAAATGTTAGGGTTGGTTTCAAGCTTTGCATTAATAGTACTTTTCAGTGCAATCTCTATGGTCCAATTAGGCCTTCGATACATTACAAAATTACAGCAGGTGTGCTAACTAATTTTGACAGGGATAATAGGACGAGGATCAGGTAGTGCCCCTTTAACTAGAAATTTATAAAACATACAAAACATCATTTACTTAAGTTTAAAAATACACATATTCTTATCAAGTACTGCAGGTCAATCTCAACATTGTATCTTGTACAATCCCTCATGTGCAGGAAGTAGTTGTAACATCTTATGGAATTCCTTGAATGACACAATAGTAGTATCCTACTTAATGAGTGCAATGGTCAGAACAATCCTTCCTTCACCAAGTGGTTGTATTGTGACCAAAGTACAAATTCGAAGTATAGATACAAAGCCCTGTATTCACAAAATAATTTACTGGTTTAACTTTTAGTCTAGGATCAAGTCCTAAGGGGAAGGACCTTTTTCTTTTTAAATAGAAAAAGGAAAACCATTTCAAATGGGAAAGTTCTCTACTTAAGAGTATTTTCCTGTGCAATCTTGTTTCACATTTTTTGGCAGTAAAAGCTAATGTAGGAAAGAAACAAGATTTAGAGGTCCTTCCTAGTATGACTTAGTTCTGGGCCAGAGGGTGTATTGAGTCCATCACACAATGCACCAGTTTTTTCACTTCATCAAGGTCATGTGATCCCACCAAAATCCTAATCTTAACACATTCATTTTAGCCACAAGGTGCTAGTACTTAGGGAATTGTTTGCACGATCAAGAAATGTCTTGTGGTTCCTAAACTTCTTGAATACTATCACCCAAGTACAGCATAGGCACATTGCAATGCATTGTGGGATTCATTCAAAACCCCCTCGGGTTCTGGGCTAAAGAGTTAAACCATAAATGTATTATCAGCTGTTCGTCTCTCTTCACTTGGCTGCATGGAACTTATGCAATACAGAGTGAAAATACATTCCAACTCTTCAATATCCATCCAGTAAGACCTACTACTTCAAACTGAAAGTAATTTGAACACTTATTATTAAAGCAAATCGAGGACAAAGACTATGGATCACATCCTGTCTCCGAATCAACTAAAAAAAGTCGAAGATTTTTATCATCATTGAACCAGTTCTAAGTATTACGGCCTGTTCTAAGCTGGAACGCAGGGGTAGAATTTCGACGCGAGTCCGCGAGTCGCTCAAGCGGAGACTCACGCAAATTACTACAGCGCGAGTCCACGTGGACTCGCGTAGAACCACGGAGCAGATGATCACACAGTGAAAAACTAATACACTTACGATAACAGAACACCCGATTTCAGAAGAAGAAAACTTCCGATTATTCAATCATCCTAGTTTGTAACCGATGCGATGATTGGTAATGGCATTAACTAGTTTACGATTTTAAGCAATATAGTCCATTTGTAGGCATGACGCGGACGTGAATCTTGATCGGGTACCACCGCCACAACGGCGTATTTTCCAGATACAGTGGCAGATACAGTTTTTGCGGTACCGAGTCCGTGGTATTACCAAATTTAACCGGCATTCCACTCATATTTAACCTTATACATCTGTAACAATGTCATATTATGGCGTAAATTGGGAATAATACGGCTATGAAAGTAATTTATAGAATATTGGGTGGTTATTATTAAAAAAATTGGTTCGAAATGCCTGGAGTGGATACTGAGGAGATAAAATATATTCCTGCCCCAAAAAGGTGTATATGGACACACGGATGTTGACTGCGTCAACCACGCACGTGTGGGGGGGACATGGCCCCCGTGTATAAGTGCTACGTGTTGCATGCTTACCGGCTTTGTAAATACCTGATATTTGCGTTTGATTTCGGATTTCTTTAGTAATTTTATCGATCTCATCCAACGTGAACGATGCGGAGACAAAAACAAGCAAAAACAGTGTAGAAAGGCCCTTTTACAGTGGGATGCAGATCTCAGAAATACGTTTAGAGTTATGTTTGACGAGTTATGGAGAAAAGGCCATTAAGGCGTATTGTTTAGTGTGTAGGAGAAAATTGTGATAAGATTTTATCAAACTGCTGAGGTAAGGTACAGATGACACAGCCTTTCTTTGAGGCGCGCGCGCGCGATGGCGCGCAGTCGCGCATCTAAAATGCTTTGAGTCGGAGCGATTTATCGGCTTTGTTTAAAAGCCGGCTGCGAGTTTTCTTCCTTTCGGATTGAGCGGCCACCAGGCAAAACTACTTCCTTTGGCATATTTAATGGTAAATTGATCACGGATCACTATGCTTTACCAGTTACACGCAATTTCAGATAGTGTGAACGGTGTAAATCGGTGCCGAGAGCAAAAATCTGCGGGTATTAACTCCACAAATGTATCGGAACTCCAATAAAAATACCGCATGGACGGTGTACGAAATAATGAACCGGACTATGTGTAAATAAGCATGAAGTAACGTCGTAAATTTAAAGCCTTCTCACTGTTAATCGCACGTGTTTTGTTTTGATTGAGCCGAGTTTTGATAGTACGATGGCGCTCGGGCGACTGGTTGAGGGGGTCGTACAAACATACCGAAGTAGAATTTAGATAATATTTTCGACATGAAGAAGAAACGATAGAAGGGTACCACCTTCGTGGTCAATTGCTTTGTAAAGATGCAGAACTATGTAAAGAAATGAAAGGTGAGGGGAAAGGGTCGCCCGATTACAAGGTAGTAAGAACCGAAATCATGACACACTGACAATGACAACGTTGATGGATACGGGTACAAGCCTGGAATCGCCATTATTAATGAAAACGTGAGCTAGCTTCCAATTAGTTTTAAGGATAATTGGACTAAAATTATGACTGACTGTTGCCGACTAGGTTCGACATTTGTTACTGATAATGTTTGACTGTTCGTGCAATCCGTGCATGCCCAGTTTACTCCCCCCTAGTCTAGACAGATAGATTCAAAAGGAAAAAAAAATCGTCATGTTCGAGGTTCACTTTCAAAGGCCTGGGTGAATAAGGCTTTGAAAATTGTACACGTGAATGAAAAATCTACGACATGGTCATTTAATAATCTTGAGTGAAAGTCTAAGTAGTAACTTAACTGTTACTAACTTGAGTGCAGTAATTGAACAATATTATTGCTACACCTGAATTGAAAATTCTGAGCTTTAGAGGTTCTGGTCCCAACTCGTTGCCGGTCCTGTTGCACTATGTGCTAGCAGCCTATATGCTTTGATAAAAGCTTCGTCTCCAGCCCGAATTTGGAGCTTTTAAAAAGCTCTTATGCAGCTCGCCTCAGGGAGACTAGATGAGGCGTTTAATGCTCCTCTGAAAATTCAAAAGACAGGTCTGGATGACGCGATAAAATATGGGCGTGAGGGGATATCACATATGATAAAACTTAAAAGTTGTTGACACAATTTATTTGCCTATTATATATTTGTTATTGTTTACATTTCCTTGATTTCCACCCGCATGTCTTTTAAATCTCGTCAATCCTGCCTATATAGGTCCTAGCCATGTTACCTAAAACAATTTGTGGAGAAAATCACACAATTTTGGACTCCTGCAAAAGTACTCAGAATCCAAATTTGCGTGCGAGTCCATGGACTCGCGCCAAATATATTATGTTGGCGCAGTCCCCTTAGACTTGCGCTGGGACCCTTACGAATTCATTCTACTATCTAACTACACCCTGGATACGTTTACAAATTACATTTCAGGTTGATAGGGACAACTAACTGTTGAAGTTTTCTTCTGACTATTTTAAATCTAGCACTACCCCTCGTTGGAATCAGTACCAGTAATGCATCCATGTAGGGCATTTTAAGAGGCCGTGAATGGCATGGTAACAGCAACAACGTGACACAGCCCATTTGCTCTACCATCCTATAATGCCATGAATAACGGATGATATTAACCCAGAATTGCAGAAGGATGGCCACAATGGCAGATAAACCAAAACCTTGCATACATCCAAATTTGGTAGCAAAATTTTAATGTTAGCATATGCTCTATGTGTTCCCTGATCATTGCTGAGTGGCATTAAACCCTCCACATAGAATCGTTGCCTATCGAGGGTTTACTGCAAGAAGGCCCCCATCTGCAATACTTGCCATTTGTCAGTTGTTTTCTAATTACCATACTGACCCGAGTATAGTGCCACCCTTTTTAAGCTGAAACATACTGAAATTTGGGGGTGGGATAATGCCGCGAATCTTGCCCGAAGCCGGAGTCGAAAAATGTCTTGGCCTACTCGCCACATACACTTACAGCCACTTCATGACTTCCGACTTTGAAGACTCAGAATGTTGAAAAAAATGCGTTTTTTCGACAGTACGTAGTTTCCACCCTATTCTTAAGTAGATTTTTCAATTCAAATCTTTGTCATGTAACTAACCATGACTAAAATGTAACTTTAGTGATTTTTTTTTTTAGCAAAAAACAAAATATTCCAAAAACTGAACCAATTTGCATCAGTGTTTTGGCGGCGGCATATTTGATTTTCTGCCATCATTAGATGCTCTCTGAACCGACACCTGGCCTGTTCAAAATATTTCTTTTCGTTTCTGAAACAATTGCCCCCAAAAAGATTTTATGAAATGAATTTCATAAAACTGAATAATTTTTATGACATGTTATTATTTTTATACTGAAATATGGAAAAAGATTGAAAAAAATATTGTAGAATCACCGTCGAGTGAATAGAAAGCCTTGAGAGTGTTAAACCAGAAACAGTGTGTCTTCTGCTGAACTCACACAAGCCACTTTGCCGTGTTCTATATACTCTTAATGTATGTTTTTCAACAAACTTTAATGGTTCCAGACGTCATTAGAACATTCTTGAGATGGAAAATAAGATTAAAATATGGAATTTATCCTTCGTGTATTGGAAAATGCATATCCTTGGAATCAGGCTAAAAGATTTATTGAAAAAGATAGGTTTCCGAATTTTGCAGTCAGTTAAGCCCATTTTTTTGGCATGGGATATAAACGGATCTTAGAATTTCTGAAATTTCCCTAAAACTTAGGCGTGATTTTAAACTAAAAAACCTCGGCATGGACTATAATCGGGTCGTACGGAAGTGAAAATCTTAACCCTAGCGCTATTGCATATGGGGGCCTGTTGTCCTAAACCCTTGAATATATTATTACACCTCAGCTGCTGTGCTTGGACAAATGCACTGATGCATGCAGGGCAAAGAGAACCTAAATTATTTTCTCACATATTGCTCACAGTGCTGAGGCATCCTCAAATGCAGCACAATTCCATGAGTCATATAGCTCTGTTAGTGCTAAGTTTATCACCGTTATTCATACTACATGATGAAATACTTGGTTCCCTTTAGTGGCACATGCACCCAGGTTTTTTTGTTTTTGATCACATTTATATGTTACTAATTGGTCATCATGCCCAGTCTGGAATGTTCCATCATATCACCATGGGCTAGCCCCCTTTATGCCTGCGATGCTCATCTTCTAAAACCTTATGCTGGCTTCTGATACCTACATTTTAATCTCTTAGGACTGAATTAAAAGATGCTGGCATATATGTATACACTGACTTTTACATTAACCACTCAACTTCATACCCAAAGAAATGAAGTGTTACTTATTGGAGTACAGTAAACCTCTACATTAACTTATAATTCAAATATGCCACCATAATAGCCTTACCTTTACCCCTAAAATTGCATCTCGCCTACAACGGATACTAATGTACAAGGCAATACTAACAACTTATCTTAGAGGACAGTTTGTTTAGTTTTTCCCGTGGGTTTTGTGCCAAATTGATTTTATAGCTACTGACTTTGTCAATTTTGGGGTGATGATTTCAAAAAATCTTAGGTGCCTTTTTTCAACCACGCCTCAGTCGATATTTTGGATTTCAAATGAGGCCGACAGTTTTTCAGTATTTTTTGTCCTATATCTCAACTTAGGAGCAACTTAGAAGATTCAAATTGTGGCAATACCTGTTTGTGATACCAGGGATTCCATTGAAAGCACCGTCTACTCGTAACTGAATTTGGGTTTGTCTGCCATCTGAATTCAAACAATGGCCGCCATTTAAATTAACGTTATGTCCTTATCTTGGCGTGTGAGCAACGTGGAAGAGTAAAACTGGTGGCAATAACCCATGTTTTAGTGTACTAGGGATTCCATAACAGCACTGGCTTACGTGTATCTATTTAGCTTTGCCGACATCTTGGACTTCAAAATGGCCACCATATCTATACACTGATTTAAATCTCAGCATAATACAGTAATAAAGCAGTCAAAATGGTAGCATTGCAATGTACTATGATAATTCCAATCACTAATGCCAATTAATTTCAAACTCCCGCCATGAAGATTCAAAATTGCCCGCCACTAGACAATTTTTTGTTTTCATTAATAATGTAATGTCAATGAATGTAACCCAATATCACTATAATAAATTACAGATTCAACTATTTTAAAAAAACACTATCTTGAAATTACTGACTTTGATCTTGTCTTTTCTTTTCATTACATGAAGATTATTTTCACCATACACGTTTATTTCAGAACTTTATTTGAGGTTTTATTTTTTTTATATATTTGCATTCCATCACAAGAAACAACACATAAGGCTATGCAATTCCTTAGGGCTTACCGGAGTTTTCCCATTACCCTAGTCAGGATAGCACTTACGTTCTTCAGGGCATGTGTAGATAGTATACTCATACTATGGAGCTGAGACTTGGCCCATTACCCAGAAGCTTGAGGACAGGATCATGCGTTATAGACAACTTTCTTAGAATGGTCTTAACATCAGTCGGAGAGATCATATTTCAAACACTGAGGTATATGGAGATATATCACTCATATCCGAAACCATTAAAAAGAGACCAGTTTTTCCCCCCCCCTCCAGTTTACATGTCACTGCATGCGGACATCTGACCAACCTATCTCTAACCTGATTCTGGACACCACCTGTAGGAAGAAAACTTAGTCTTGGCAGGAAACTTAGTTGTCCTGATGTCATTGCTAAAGAAACTGGACTGTATGCAAGTGAAATCCAGCGACGCATGAAGGAACGCACCTGGTACAAAATTGTCTCAGCTGCTTTTCGACGTTTCGTCTACGGACGACTGATGATGATGAGTCAGGATAGCCTTCTGGACTTGTGTACATGTAAATCAATTGTGTACCAAAGTCACTGACTGCATTTACAGAGTGCTGTTCTTTCTTGGCAAATGTTTGCATTTTCTCTGTCTGGACATACACCATGCACAAAAAGTTTGTCAGAACATTTCACATGCTGTCTATGTCGAACTGATCCTCACGAATTTCTTGAATCACACCCATTGCGTCAAGCTGAATCTAGCTTTATCCACCTCCCCTGGGGTCACCCACCGCACACTGACCGCTGATCGTTGAACCAAGCTTTGCCAAAACGCGGACAAATATGCACGCCTGGTGGTTTAATGAACAATGGTTCCCCCATCGTATGGTGGTTCTATCCCAGTGGATATGTATTTGTGATACATTATTGACGGCAAAAACTGTATTACAACTGGGTTCACTCTATGTTCGCTCCTCGCGTGCCAATTTGTCCGCGATTTTGGTAACGGCAATTACGTCATTATCACGATTGAGTGAGCCCCCGTGATCCACCTAGCTTTAATATGCCAGCAATTTTTTTTTTTTCCCCCCCTCCCCTAATCAGTAGCTCTAAAAGCGTGCAGACCTATAGACCTATATTTTCGCTTGCCAACTGCTGCCACCTTGCACTAATGGTCAATCTGCACGTTCGCTTTTACCTTTTCCAGTGATGAAGTGAAGCTCGCCTGGAAGGCTGTTTGTTGAACACCAACCTCCATTAGGTAAATGAAGACCAAATCCGTGTCGGCGAACTATACATCTATCTCCCTGATGTCTCCGTCATCTTGGACGTACATCAAGTACCGGCATGGGGATCAAGGTGTCTGCCTCAAATGAGTGCTCACCCCAATATTGGAGCCATACACACCTAGTTTGTTGAAATACGTTGAGGATGCCACTAGCTCTTGTGCTTTCTTCATATTCATGGAGTAGAACTTTCCTCAACGTAATCTGTCATGTGAGACTTTGTTGTCAATATGAGACAGCAAGAGGGTTTCAGTGGTACTAATTTGATATTAGTCGAACTCTGATGGGTTTCAAAAACTTGACGTCTCAATGCACAGACCTTTTGCCATGTTTTCTGAGCTTTAAGGAGTTATCACTATTAGCTGTCAAGATATCACATCCTTCACTATACAACCCTGATACAATCTACGGATAACTTCGAACAAAGGTGCTAGACAAATAATAGCTGTGCACCATTGCTGACCTATTATTGATAACTCAACCACTGCCATGGCGTCTGTACAAGCACAAATTATTTGATCCCAACCCCGCTTGATGTATCAGCCGGTGTTAAGTCCTACCTAAGAGGCCACTTGGTGTGTCCTGTTAGACCATCAATGACATGGACAAAAGTTACTTTTGCCCTTTGGATTATAAGAAGGCATCAGAAGGAGAATAGTGATCTGCCGATAACATAAAACTGATACGCTGTTCCAATGTTTTGGTCCACGAACAGATTTGTGAATGGAAATTGCCTGACATAGTCCCTAAAACTAAATCAACCATATTTGTAGAGCTTCCTTCCCAAGTTTCTTGGTCACCGCTTGGTCAGTACATTAAACATCTTATTTGGGCAAGACAAATGGTACAAGTCGAGCATAGTTGTATAGATCAGGAGCAAAGTAGTTTTGACTTGCTCCCTCAAGTGCAAGCCGAGACCAAGCTCCACTCTCCCTGTCTACTTGCTGGAACAAGTAGACTCTCTACCTCTTCAATAATAACTCATGAGAATTCTTTTGCTTCTGCTGAAGTGGCTATTGACCAGTGCAGCTCGGATCTGATCTCTGAAGATTTACTTTACCACTTCCCTCTTCAAAGACATCCACCAATCTTCTTGTCTCATATGAAGCCTATTGTGGGAGTTCGTGACATTTCAGGATTATGGTAATACACAGTTTTCTAGCTTGCAAAGTTGCTTCAAATAGGAGGTCATAGCAGAACCATGATATTGGTTACATTGGGTACTCTACACCAAGCTTAAAACTCTCCGTAAAATTTGATGATTGTCGATGGTGATTGGTAAAAAAGACAAGCCTTCAGTGTTTATATTGGATTCAAGATACTGTTGTCATAATCATGAATGAAGCAAAAGAAGCATGACGTGTCATCAACTCCAAAGCCCAGTTGGTATTGTCCTGTTGAAGATTTCAGTTCAGACATCATTCTCTTCGTGCAGTCAAGATCAAGTGTTGACAGTTTTGTGATTAGGACCTACAACAAAAGATGGATATCCCGTTTTGGGGGAAAAGCATGGCACAGCAAGCTGTAGCCTGTAGAGGGCAGGGTAATCAGTTTGAGGGCTCCTTAACAAATCTGGTTCCATGATGGTCACTGATGATAGTCCAGAGAAATTTAATCTGAACCCTTCTGGCTTGTAGTACGCGGAAAAGTAGATTGAAGGCTTTACAGTAATGCTACTCAGAAAAGTGGTTTTTTCCAGATACGGTGAAAGGGTAGATCGAAGACCCTTGTAGTTCTCCTCATAAAGCTTTACCCAATCTCTGGTTTCCCAAGCGCTCCACAACCTACGTCTTGTTATTATTTTACTCATACATTTAAAATTATTCGAAGTCTGATCAACCAAGCGAAATAAAGTGCTCAAAAATAGTACTACTTGGAAGTATCACTCACATTTAAGCACTGGTTCTATGTTAACAAACATATCAGATTTAACTAAAAAAAAAGGAAAAATCTCTCCATCCTAGAGCAGGCCCTAAATGTCATTTAATTATCCAAACAAATCCAGTACCTTTAAACGCCACTCTCACCGCAAATCAGGTGAAGTCACACTGAGTCTCTTATGAATGGTCGTCGAATAGGCGTAATCGGAATTATAAAATTGCGATAATGATTAAAGATCGGGCATTTTTCCCGTCTGGACTATGTATATTTGAAATTGGCAACCATTTTTTGAAATTCCAAGATGGCGAATAAACCAAATTAGATACAAATTAGCAAAATGCTTTTAATTAATCCCTGGTTAGCTAATAACAGGGTGTTTGCCACCCACCACTTTCAACTTTTGTCTATGTTACGGCCCCAGCCAAGATATGGGGACAAATTGTCTACAGTAATTGCAACAAAGGCAACCATTGAAATTCAAGATGGCTTGCCAACACCAAATTAGTGACAAGCAAGGCAATGCTTTTTACGGAATGCTCTGGTATCATAACATGGGTATTTTTCAAGATTTTACTATCCCTAAGTTGCTGCATGAATCCAAGATAAACAGGACTAACATAGTTGAAATGTCAGCCATTTTTGAAATTGTCAAGATGCGGCCAAACTAAATCAGGTTCAAGTACGATAATGCTTTCAATTAAATCCCTGGTATCACAAACTGGGATTGCACCATTTTCCCCCTCCTAAATTTGCTCATAGCAGAGATAATAAATAGGACAAAATATACTGAAAAATGGCTGCCATTTTGAATTCAAATGGTGACTGGAGGCGTGGTTGAAAAAAATGCACCTAACTTATTTTGCAATCAGCACCCCAAAATTTATAAATTTAGCCAAAAAAAAATCATTTTGGGCACGAAAATCCCACGGATCTAAATATCGACATACACTATACTATTACATACTTCATTAAATAGGGTATAAATATGTACGCTGTAATTCAAAGAGACCACAGAAATTCTAATGGATATCCCGGGGTTTTAATCTAGATGATAAGGTCACCAGCATTCTGGAAGAATTGGTACTTCTCCCCCCCCCCCCCTCCAACCCAAGTTCTCTTGTTCTGAACAAAGATTTGTCTCTTTCATCTGACTTTTTAATGTATCCCGTAAATAATAAAATTGTACTTTTTAAGCCAAGGCTTCCAGCTGCTTTTGGTTTGTTTAAAGCTAAATAACTGCCACTAAAAAATCCCTATTTTTATCAACCCGCGTGGGGCTGACCAAGGTCTTTTTTGTAACAACTTGTGTTACCAAAGCGGTGGTACCAACCCCCTTGAGAATTTGTCACAAACTCCCAATGCTTACGATTTTGATACCACTGGAGTAGATAGCGATGAATTCTTAAAACTCTTACTACCAATTATAACAAACAAACCATAGTACCTAGAGCAAGTATAAAATAGGAAGCCTCTCAAATTAATAAACCAAGTTAATTTTTCATTTACCCCTCAGAATCTTTCAAAATTAGGCTTTGGAGAACATATTCACAATTAGCCAAAAAAAAAAGCATTCAAATCAAGTACACGCAAGCCTTGTCTAACGCGGTTGGTTTTGAGATGGCTTCCAAATAACCGCAGGTCATTTGGGAAGCCATCTCAAAAACACCGACTCATGTCTGAAAACCAATACATAACCTACAAGGGTTGAAAGGTGGTTAAAAGTACCCGAGCATTTGCCAGCAAGTGATATTTCGGGCCAAATGGCATGGCTGATGTCTCCATGGTGATGAAGCATTTAGATAAAACCCCGACATTCACAACAAATCAAATCTTTTGTATTCGGCATTCATCAGCAATGGCGTGCTGAGCGAATGTGTATAAGAGGCTTTGTTGCATTTGGTGACACGTTGAAATGGTTCGGAGATTGATTTCTTTGCATAGATGCACCTGCTTGGCAGTGGCACCAAAACTGGTTCAACTTAAATTATATGACATGGGTGATGGTTGCAGTTGTTTTTGTTTTATTAAACATGATATCGTGGTGCAAATGAATGTGCTTATGTATAGATGTGGTGCACGGGTATTTCTTGACACATGTCCCTTGCCACATCAAAAACAAGGCCTGATTTTCCTGAAATAAATTGTTTATTTATTGAAAATGCAGCTAATTGGACACGTAAATAATACCTGCACGGTTAATGAAGACGTAGAATTTAGAATCCAATTAATTGTTCTGTGGCTAAATTACGATTCCATTTGCAAACAACGGCATTGAATTTAGTGGGTAGGACCACAGTGCAAATAATGATTTTATGATATACAATATACACAGTGCACATGTAGTTTGTATGATATACAAACATTTTTTGGTTTATATGTATATACAATGTAATGTGAATCAATAGAATAATATTGTGTGATATGGCTGTGTAGTTACATGGTTTATGAGATAGTTATTATATCCAACATGGTTTACAGGGTATTTTAGCCAACTACAAACCACCTCACTTCTGTTTCAAGGCCATTCTAGAAACATACCAACTTTGTTTCCCAAAATACAAATATTAGAGATAATGGTAATTTTACAAGATCAGTGACTATTGTATTTTTTGTTTTGTTTTTTTTTTTTTCTACATTGCCTCACCCAATTATGCCATCTTTTTTTTTTTTTTTTTTTTTTTTAATTTTCAAAAATTAAACATTATTTGGAAGCACTTGCCAACACACCTTAATTCAAAATTTTGTTGAACTCATAATATGGTTAACCACAGCAGTCATTAGGTTAAGAAAAAGTGTCTCAGCTCCCGCTCGTTAAGTTTTAAAAATTCGCATTTTACTGCATTTTTTTAAGGTGTTCAAGAGAATTATAAAAACAAAATTGTTTTGTTTTAAACTGATCACAGAAAAAAAGAAAGGACAATGTTGCCAACAAATTTACTAAAAGGGATTAAAAAAATGTCTGCATATTGCCATAGATTTTTGGACTAAAACATGCATAACAGAGTCTTAGGTTTGCGCTTAATGAATATGAGGCACTTTTTTGATTATGTTATATTACAATAGCCAATAGATTACTGTACAAGTAAAACCATAAACAACATTATATTTGTAGCATTAATAATTGGAAAGATTAAGAAAATTACAGATGAAATGAGAAAAATACATGTTTTATAATGATAGCAAGATCTAAAGTTTGTTGGGGTGTGATCAAATTGAGGCCGAGGATCCGGGTATTACCCCTTTAATCTGCATGCCCACTTTTTTGGGCATGCAAATTGGGTGGGGGAGGAAAATACATCAACAGCAGGCCTTTTCCACCCATGGGTTTTGCCTTGTAAAAGACTAAGAGCTTTAAATTGCTTTCAAGGCAGATTTAATTAATTCCACACAAATTAGCATCCTGGCTCAAGAGCCTCGAATCATCACTAAGAATAATGGACAGATTCTAAGACAAATGTACTAAAATAGAAATTGACTGCGTTTACTGCAAAATTGTGGTTCTCTTTTGAGAGGGAGAGGTGTTCTGTATTAATATGAGAGATGTGATGTTACAAAACTGCAGAACCTTGCAGGGTATTTTGCAATTAATCACCCAAGTGGTCAAATACCTATACAATTTGTTTTTTTTAACCAAACACTATAGCCACACTGGATGATGGAGAGAATTTAACACAAAGCTGTACATGTAGATGAACGGAAAACAATCCCGTGCCAAACTCAGGTATACAAAGTCCGTCTGCAACATGTTCTTTTTCCATTTTCTAACAAAATCCCTGTACCTCCTTTTGTCACAATATCCTGAGTGACCGTGAACGAGGGTAGATTCTAACGTCCTTGCGCAGCTAACGCGGCGAGTCGGTATACATGTAGCTACAAGTCCGACACTTCCTTCACAGGTTTTCCTTCCAGCTAGTGCAGAGAGAAAGGGAAGAAACCTTGCAGGATTTGCCCCATTCAAAATCAACAGATTGCAATCATCGCGGATCCCTAAGTGACCTTGAACCCGAGAGGCTTTTTATTGCCATGCTAATACATTAACCACTGCAATGCTGCAGCATGTACTGTAAAGAGAGCATTTGCTTTGGCATATTTAAGGAGAAGATTCTTGTAGAACTAATTGTTCATAATTTATACACTGTAATACATTCATTCCTGTACACCATTTTTCAGCCATCCTTACATTATGGAAATTGGTCTTTTCAGCAAACCAGCCCAATCGTAAAAATGGGCGCTCGACCCTCTTGACCGAATTCAGACTGTACATGTGCTGATTTCAAGCTAAACATGAATGTATTGGTTTTGAATTTAAAAGCAATTTTACATTTACAGAGGTATTTTCCCCCAAAAAAATCTAGATTTGTTTCTACAGCATAAGGTGGTCATGGGCATGATATCAAAATTGTTGCACAAGAACATCCACGGTGTTGCCCAACAATGTGTCGCACAAAATTTTGCAACAGCTATGGCCTGCATCCTACACAAAGGACCCTCATTTTTGCACTTCAAACACCCCAGGTACTAAATCTACTATATCACAGCTTCAACCCAACTGACCTTGTAACTACATATCCAGTTACACTTGAATCTAACCTGCTATCCATAAAATGCCACAGTAACCTATACTTCAACCAGCACATTTCTACTTTGGCTAACATAGTTTGGTTTTAACCCGGTCCCTACCTGTTGGAGAAATATTACTAATGCATGGGGCTTATGCACTATGCATTGGATGTACACCAAAGTTTCTAGTATTAGCAACCCCTCATAATGACCAGGTTGTTTCTCCTAACAGATTGTCAGGGCTGGAAAAAATTGCAAAATCGCCCTGGAATACAATCCAAATTTCCTTCCAAGATTGCAATATTTCTCTTTTCAAGACATTGAAATTTCCCTTCAAATTTTATTTCTTTCTTTCTTTAAAAGGGCAACAATTTACCCTCCAAATACCAAAATTTCCTGAGAATGTGGTTCCCAAATTCCCCACTTTTTTAATGCATGCACATAGCACTACCTCATTTAGCCACCCTTCATGTTGGTTGCCGGTTTCGGGCAATTTAACGGCCGACTCCCATAAAAACCATTAGCCTGTTACGGATCCCACTTGGTGGAACAACCTATTGTCCTTCATACTGCACTGTAATGCCTGTACTAGTTACAGTGGATCCCTGACTAACCCTGAAGCCTCCCTGGCTTTTGCTATACTCATTAAAACCATTAAGGCATCCACAACCTTGTACATCCTAACATGCCTCAGATCTGCCTAAAACACAAACCATAACAGCATACAGCATTCTATTGTTATTTATCTTTAATGCCACGATAAATTAAAAAAGCAAAGGAGGGAAACAATATCATCTTTGGATGCTGATAGCACGCGAGGAGAGCATCACAGGCGACTGAGCATAAAACGATGGTATGGATTTTATGGTTCGTGTGTACTTTTTTACTAGGAATTCAAATGCAATGTTGCGACCGACACGGGGAAATGTCCAATCATCCTTTCTGGCCTTGCAAACTCAAAAATACTACTCGCGCACTATAGATATGATTATTTCCTTTTCTAAATTGATGAGTTTTCAAACTAGGCCATTTCTTTCCATGCCAGTATACCCATTTCCACGGGTGGAAGGGGATTGAATAGTTTAAAACTAAGCCATTTCTTTCCATGCCAGTATACCTATTTCTACAGGTGGAAGGGGATTGAATTACAAACATAATTTTAATGCAAAAACCTAGACAATTATATTACTTGGCCATTTCAAATTTGGATACTCTCTGCAAAAGTGTAAACAAATGTGCATACTCTAATTTAGCTAAAACCGGGGCAACTGTGGGGTGTCCATGGATCAAATACCTTCTTTTTTTAACACTTAAGTGACCAAGGGGGGTTTTCTAGGGACCCCCCAAATTTGTTGTTTTCACGATGGCCGCTTTACCCGTGGGATTTTGCGCCGAATTTTTTTGTAATTTCGACTTGAAATGCCGCTCTTTTCATACCAAATATATAAATCGGCCAAGCCGTTAATGAGTTAATTAGTGGGGGTCCATGGAACCCCCCCCCCCCTTGGGCACTAACGGAAGTTCATTTCAAAGATATTTTTAAAAAAGGAATAAGAAAACCAAGAACCAACAGCAAAATTTTTTCTGCTGATATAAGTTCACCACATACATGTAAGTAAACAATTATTAGGAACATTAAAAAAATTAAAAAAATTAACCCTTTATGTGCTTTAAAAACAAACAATTTCATCATGGGATGTTGCCAAACCGTTACTGTACAACTTATGGGAAAAAATGACGTGTATTTTGCAACACCCGTAAAAAAATACAGGATTCCCTAAAACTTGCTAGTTTTGTGGTAAATATATGTAATTTGGGTCGTCTTCTAGAATAGATATCACATAAAATAAGTTTTCAAAATGTTTGTGTATTGTAAGCCAAGGCTCATTTGAATTTCCATCTTTTTTCCCAATTTTCGCGTGTTTTGAAAACAATGTTTTGCCCTAATTTGCAGCCAAAATAACAAATTTCATTTTTGTTGCTGATTGGGGTTGTCTTGTGGACCCTCACATGTGGTATAAATGTCGCTTGCAAAACTCCCCTCGGGAAAGTGGTTCCTTAGGGGGGGGTCCCATGGAACCCCCCCCCCTTGGAGGCACCAACGGGAGTAAAACCCTTGAATCACTTAAGGGTTTAGAAGGGCCCCTGTGATTATAATTCACAGGATGGTTAGAGATTGATTTCAACATACATTGGGACGGAAAATCAACGCAAACCTTTGGAAAAAACCTTAAAAGTGGCTACAGAACCTGGACCTGACATGTCGCCCACACTGAGAAGGATGGTATTCAAATAAACTTTGTGGTGTATGATTAAATCATGATTTTCCCCCTAGTTTTCAGTAGGACCAGTTAGCGGCCTTCCTGTAAAGGCGTCGCTTAGGTTTTAACTCTTCTATCAAATTTTTCTACACTTTTTTTTTATACCAAAAGGTCCCTCAATAATACATATAAACACCAAACTTGTAAATTACAGAAGGAAAAAAGTAATATCTTAAGAACATTCTCTTGCAATCACAAATATTTAAGTAGAGATTACTAAAGTTCAATGCTAAAGCCTTTGACAACAAATTTTGGAACCTGATGCAAATTTTTCCAACAATTAAATATCTAGTCGAGGCAACCCCACAAAATTATATAAAAAGGCAAAATAACAAAAGTGTAAGGCTAAAATACTTTAATTACTCCGATTGTAGGGCTGCACAATGCAAGGAAGCATTCCATAAATAGTTGCATTCCAAAGAAACCAGGCAAAACAAGGAAGAGAAAAAGTTCTTTGCAACAAGTTGGTTATGTTATTATCTTGGGCAAGAATGTCTTATTCAAGTTATAAGTTATGCTCAAGTTTTTGCTGCACAAAGATTAATCTTCTGCCAATAAAAGGCAACCAAAGTACTGAAAAAAATTAAAAAATGTCACATTTCATGCATATTATACCTAATTTTGCATTATTTAATTTGTGCAAATATTGGAAACAAAAAATATAGCTCTATATTCGGGATATTCCATTTTGAGTGGTCTGCCAGCTATGCTGGCAAGTCCACAAAAATTATCATTTGAGGGTTCTAATCCCACCCCTTCTACCTTAAAAAAATACAGGTTTTTGATTCTGGTTCCAAATATGAGGCAGAAACAGATTTTACATCTTCTTTTTTACAACAAGCAGTAGAAAAAAAATTGCTGGCTAAGCCCAAGTCTAAAGATGTAAAGGCAAGGTTAGATTTCAATCATTTTATTAACATGCCTACCATAATTAAATATCTGAGAAAAATGTTGCAAACAATGCTACACTTGTTAAACATTAAAATGTCAAACTTGAGAATTAGTCCAACATAAATCTCATTAATGTGAATGTTCAAGCAGAGAAAAATGTCTCAAAAATGTCCTAATTGTTTTGGACCAGTTCCAACAGAAAATAACGAAGCAGTAAATTTGAATTTGGAATATCCATATAGAATGATTAGAAAATCAGCAAGGTTCATTTAGAAAACTAGGATAATAGAAGTCTTAATTTATGTTAAAATATCGTCCCATATTATTTTGAAATCGGAAGTACACAATTCCCAACTCCAGGACAATGGAGAATGATGACGACATTGCCACAATTAATTGTGAATTCATTACAAAAACTGCTATTAGATATTTACACCTGTTGGCCGTAGCTACATGATTTCGTAAATTTTGAGGCACTAATTAATTGCTCAAGATTTCAACCTCAGCCTTCGATTGAAAAATCGTCAAGATCTCAAGGCCTAAACATGGGCATCGCATCCCACACATCCCACGTCACATGAGGTAACATCGAATGTCATCTTATATCTTGCCACTCATTAGTGTATATTATACCTTTCCTTTTGTCCATTTTATGTCATTGAAGGTAATAATTTAAATTGATAGCTGGCTGATCGAAACACATCTTAATTGTTAAGTGATAAGATTAGCATATAATTAGAGGGGGGAAGATTTTTTTCTATCAATACACACTCCTGGACAAAAGTGCTGAAGGACTGATGTTTCCACATTAGACAATTTTTAGTGCTTGAACTTGACCTATTAGGTTTGAAGTGACCATACCTACATGAGCAAGGATTTTCAGGCTCTATGAGCATAATACATGGGACACACAACCGTGTTACAGAAAAAATAGAAAAAACCTAAAAATATGGATCATGTTAAAAGCATTATTTACTGTAGTTCCCCCAATGTTCTTAAAGAGACATGAGGGTATTTCCAGAAAGAAGCACCCCAATTTTTTAGAACCCATGTTTTTTGCATATTTGGAATGCTTACCAATCACAACTAGCCAAAGCAGCTTCCCCCTTGTGGGGAATCTTTCCCCTTGCCCCCTCCCCCCCCCCCCCCGAAAAATTAGTTATTTTCTGCACATGCGTCAATTTACAGTGAAAACATAGACCTATACTATAGTAACAAATTTTAATATATGCTTGCTCCCTGAAAAAAAAATGGTTACGCCACTGCCAATATTCCCTAGAAGGCTCCTCCTTTGATTGTGTTTGAATAGGAATTGATCTAGACCTAGAAAGTTTCAGGCAAATCAACAGCTCCATCGAAAAAATGGTAATGCAAAACACTCAAACTGTCCATAAATGGTCCATCATTGACTATACTACACTGCCATGCAGTGACTTCCAGGCATATATATATATTGGTTTAACTCCACCCATACAGTAACTATTGTGTACACATATAGTTGCATCTGGTTGAAGTGAGCCAATATGGTATTTCTCATGCTTTTTAAACCCGGATTCAGTGGATGAACTCGATAGCAAATTCCAGCAGAATGACGCAACGGTGCCTGTGTTATGTAGGCGGGACTACGTGCATTGTTTCCATGGAGGTTATAGACGAAATACAATGTCTGATGGTAAATTCTACTTTGCGGATTTTATGGGTCTACTGACTTAAGATTGGAATTTTTTTTATTTTATATATGAAATGGAGGGTTCACAGATTTGCCCAAGCCATTGATTATACAAAACTGTTAAGCAAAATTTACCGTGAAATTGAAACTAATTAATGAAACACAACAAACGATATTAGAATTTAACTCTCTAGTACATTATAGCAAGATATTTTTAAGGCAGTAATTTTTAACATTTTAACATTACATATAACAATCAAATATCTGTGTACCTTCAACTATGTGAACTACCCTATAACTGAGGATAATTTTCTTCAGCAGTTTAAATTTGCCCAACACCAACTTCTCAGGAAAAACAGCAGATACTAAACCCACCCAAAAATACCTTGCTGGATACGGTAATCAGTAAATATTTTGAATTAATTCACTCAAGCATTACAAATTCACAAAATACTAGTGGAGTGGCCATCTGATCAACCTAAATTCAAAGAGCTTCTAATAGAGTTCAATATATACAGTGCACTCGCCTCTTTCAATTCTTCCCGGCGAGTAATTCTGAAGGGTGACATGTCCTGATAAAGTGGGCTTAAAAATGTAGTTTTACAATTTGTCTCCATTCTTACTTAAATATGTTAAAATCTTGAAATAGCTGTTATCTTTAAAATCAAATTGAGTAGCCCCTTCAAATTTTGCTGTGGATAACAATAATCCGAATGTAAATTCAAGATCTATCAACCAAAATATCACTTCTCACCCGAAAATTTTGAGAAAAATCATTTTTTTCAGTTATTTTGACCAAACATTTGTACTCTATTTCCTTTTAAAAGTATGGTTATTTTATGAATACACATTTAGAGGGTTAAAATGGAGAACACCCCCCCTAAAAAAAAACCCACATTTTTAAACCAAAATATCTTGCATCATGTCGCTTTTCAAAAGTGGCAGCGAAGTAAACTTGAAAGAGGAGTCTGCTACAGAGATGACCACCATTACAAGCTCAATAAATATGGGTTGAGCTAAAATACATAAAGTAGAGGTGGCCTCACTACTATTACAGAAATATTCCAGCGGTTAGTGTTAGTAGTAGAAGTAGTACTAGTGTATGTTCACTAAAAGAAAAAACATGACCTTTGATAATGTATATTGACTTTAAAGCTGGGAGAGCAAACTCATAATGCAATCCTAAAGTTCACATACTATGGTTTCTATAGCAACTGTCACCACAACTTGACCACCTCCTGTGACTATACTAGCAGAATACAAGTGGCAAAGGTCATATTCCAACTTTTAGTGAAGAAGGTACAGTACAGCCTTATCATACAGTTAAGCAGAGAAATACGGTTAGTTTAGTCTGCACCCTTTTGCACCTTCACAGCAAATAAATACAATGTGTTGCAGTAAAAATACGCTGCTAGGCTGCTGTAGCAACAGTGCTTGATTCACCATGTTTTTGTTCCAAGAAATTATCAAGGCATAAAGGTTTGTCTTTTGCTTCAGTTCTATTTTACAAGGATTTCCTTTATTCTGACGTCAACAGTATTTACGTTTGAAAAAATCTAATTATGACGGTATTAAAAGTCAAGGTAAAGTTGGGTTAGGTAAGATTCTGTCTTGCCATTTTACATTATACCAACACATCAAAATTGACAATATTGTTCTCAAGCAAGTTTCATTATCAACGTTTATCATTTTCCCGTGCATCAGTAATGTTCATCACTGTACACACCAAAGAATTTGGTTTTTACTAATTATAAAAAAATAAAAGAAATAAATAAAACATCTAAATAACAAAAACAAACAAATATGTCCAATTGGAACACCAACAAAATGAATATCAAACACCGGTACAATACTTACTGTTGATATAAAGGGGTGTCCAACCCTTGTAAACTATGGGCTGTATGGTTCAACATTCACACAGCAATTGCCCCCCAAACTATACACAACCCTCATTTGAGAAATCAAAGTGCTCGCAGTGGAGTAAACTATTAAAATTCCACTGCAAGCCCCTACAAACACCGTGATTAAACTTAAAATCACTACGTACGATCTTGGTTTTAAATGGCCATCATTCAACACCGAGATCTGACCAATAGGAGATGAGATGAGATAAAATGCCATTGCAAAATGAGTTTGGACATGGTAATTAACAGGGACGATGAATGCTAGGGAAAGGAACACAATGTACATTATTTTCTCAGAATTGTCCCACGAAGGCAGAACCACACATGCTCCACAGGTTCACAAGTTGGACACCCCACGGTAGATGCAGTGTAGTAGAAGTCGATGTAATACAGTGCATGCTGAATTCATGAATATACAGTCCCATATATACATGAATGTGACAGACACATGCAGATGGTATAATGTTTCGCCTTTGACATATCAGTGACCCTTTGTGGTGATAGCAAGCCAAGCGATATGAGTATGAGTACTCCCCCTTCACCAGCAATAAGGGTTACTTACTATTTAGCCGAGTCTGTCAATTGGTATTCTCTTCTCCTATCGTAACACTCCTGGATACCAGGATCTTCCCATATATTTTTAATATACGATTGATAGGGTTCGTCAAACGTTGTTACGTTCTCGTGATCTATTAATCTGACTTCTTGTGATTTTTTCTGCAAGAGAACAAGATATAGCACAACACTTAACGATTTGGTGTTCTGACCGACTACACATCCAGACCAAAGGTACTTACTATTTAGCTGAGTCTGTCAATTGGTATTCTCTTCTCCTATCGTAACACTCCTGGATACCAGGATCGTCCCATATAGTTTTAATATATGATTGATATGGTTCTTCAAATGTTGTTACTGTCTCGTGATCTATTAACCTGACTGTATGTGATTTTGTCTGAAAGAATTAAAGCATTTAAAGGTTAAAAGCACATGTGTTAGTAAGAGTTGAGCATAGAGGCACTTCCACCAAGTGTTGGGACAGGACTGCAGATTGTGTGCAGCAATCCTGTCATAGAAGATGTTCCATGAACATTGTTGAGTGGCACTCTCTCCTAAAAGAAGCTCTGTTACATGTACATTACATCTCGTAGCTGCTGTGAAAACAGTGAAGAGCATATTAGACAAATGCACTGAGGAATGTTGTAGTGTTGAACTGTACTGCCTCCTCAACATTTATGCTCAAGGAACAAGGGTATTTTTTGACTTGAATGAAGCAGTTAGCACCTTAAGGAGCCAAAGAGGAAGAGGAAGAGAGGCAAGGGAATGAGGAAGAAGTGCAGAAGTAGCAATCACTGATGTAGAAAATGGAACAATCAGTGGTAAGATGTATCTAAACTTTTTGTCCATGTGGCAGGAATGCTGAAAATGTTCTCCAAACCTTGCTCTTCCAAAATGCATTTTTTTAGCAGTGCGACTTTTAAAAATGCTGCTTTATATTATCAAACATTTCTGTCCTGCAAAACTTAACATGCAGCAAATGTAAGAATTACAATAAAATACAGCAATTGCAGTGGGATTATCATAAATACTCTGCTAATATTTTGTTACTCATTCATAAACGCAGAGAATAAATATTTCAACTGGCTCACCAATGACCTGAACATCTTCATGGACGTAAAAGAATCAGATCTTTGGTGACTATTAAGCAGGGCACAAAATACAAGAGGGCCAAGGGCGATTAGCCCTCATTTTTCACAAAATAGCCCCGTGAAAAATTTTGGTCTATGGTAAAATGTACTACGAGGGCTACTTTTTGGGCAGAATTTGCTCAAGTAGCCCCCCCCCCCCAGCCCAAAAAGTATTTTGACCCTTGCTATTAAGTAATTATGTTTAAAAGAATTGACTTATGTCTCTAGAGAAGAAACTAGAGCTGGGATAGTACTTGTAACATGTGGTGTTTTCAGTGGAGCCAAAGTTTTTGATTTAACATCTGCTCATTTTATCAACTAGCTAACATAACCTTCTTCCAAGTTCTCTAAATCTTTCATATTCAATCTGGGCCTGATCAAAATGACTAGGAAACCCTATACAAATACTACAAGTGGTGGGGAGTCTGGATTTTAGTGATTTCTGAACTATAACAGCTCTATTGATCTGAGCTGATGAGCGGGATCCTTCAGTGAAGCCACACCTAACGTTTGCCACCCGGAGAATATACCAAATCATATATTCCTTTTCAGTGATCTGAATGAAATCCACATTGCCTTCGTAGCCTGATAACAACAATTTCAAAGGGTCTCTATGCTAATGCAAGATAAATTTAGAAAAAAGGCTTTATATATTCAGATACTGTGCATTTTTTTAAGATTAGGGAGCACGATAACCATGCACTCCCTGGTGCCATTATCGCCAATATTCAGCCAGTCTGTGTTGTTACATACCGCTTGTATCTCTTTGCCACGTGAACAGTGTACTACACCGAACCCTTAGCTGGCTGCTCTTAAAAGCTTCTCAGGATTTTACAACTCTAAAATGACTGTTTGACCTTACAATTAATAATGGTCAATGAACTTTGCATTAGCATGGTGGGTAATTTTCAATAATGTACGCCCCACTGCAATTTTGTGTTTTTTTAATCATCTGCCATAAAAAAAAATGAACTTGGAGAACAAGGGCAGGCTGAGGCAAAAGAAAGGTTGGTAAGGTTTTGGGATTAGAATTAGGTTCGGTCCCAGTGCTAGGGTGGCGTCACACTAACACTATATTGAGGACTGTGACATCCCAACCCTATCTAATGATCTCTTTGGACACAGGCATCTCAAATCAGCCTCTAAGTTACTGCCAATATATTTTTATTCCGATGACAACATAAGTTGGGTTTGTTAATCAGCCAAACATCAAAATGAGTACACAAACACAACTCAATTAGTGTACTCAGAGAGTCCCGTCAAGTTAGGGAGGTGAACTTTCTCGTCCAAACTAAAGCCTTCTTTTGCATGTGATAAATGGCACGGTTTCTTCATTTTCCTATGAATATTCAGGTTAATTTTGTTTCTTTTTTAATTTAATCAATTTAACTTTGTATAACTATTTAGTTTTCTTATGGTTAATATATATTTGAACTAATGGTGGGGGGCTATAAACATGTTAAAAAAAGGCAACAATTTTTCAAAATGCTTATGTTGGACAATACCGTTTATTTACCCTGGAATATCATTCGCATTAGCATCTGGATTAGTGAATTCGGTTGCAAACAATCAGTCAAATTAATCTTGTCTGTACATATGCTTTACTGCAGATGGCATCACAGGCTCCTTAAAGGCCGACTCAGAGATTTCCTGAGGAGGGCGCCCTCAATTTCCAAAAAAACCGTGTTTTTTGCATGTACATAATGCTTGTCCATATACTAATCACTGTGTGAAATTGCTAAGCTTAACTCGAATTCCTTCATATAGAAAATCACAACTTTGTTATAAAATTCCGGATCCGGAAATGTTGTTATACACAGTATCCTATGGGACGTAATACTACACTTAAATGTTTACTGCATCAAAACGAAAAATCCGATTCATCTCAAATTTCGGAATTGTGCATTTTAGGTTACTATCTTTAGTTCTAAAAAAAAAAAAAAAAAAAAATTTTGGGATTAGAATTAGGTTCGGTCCCAGTGCTAGGGTGGCGTCACACTAACACATACACTATATTGAGGACTGTGACATCCCAACCCTATCTAATGATCTCTTTGGACACAGGCATCTCAAATCAGCCTCTAAGTTACTGCCAATATATTTTTATTCCGATGACAACATAAGTTGGGTTTGTTAATCAGCCAAACATCAAAATGAGTACACAAACACAACTCAATTAGTGTACTCAGAGAGTCCCGTCAAGTTAGGGAGGTGAACTTTCTCGTCCAAACTAAAGCCTTCTTTTGCATGTGATAAATGGCACGGTTTCTTCATTTTCCTATGAATATTCAGGTTAATTTTGTTTCTTTTTTAATTTAATCAATTTAACTTTGTATAACTATTTAGTTTTCTTATGGTTAATATATATTTGAACTAATGGTGGGGGGCTATAAACATGTTTAAAAAAGGCAACAATTTTTCAAAATGCTTATGTTGGACAATACCGTTTATTTACCCTGGAATATCATTCGCATTAGCATCTGGATTAGTGAATTCGGTTGCAAACAATCAGTCAAATTAATCTTGTCTGTACATATGCTTTACTGCAGATGGCATCACAGGCTCCTTAAAACATAGATGTCCTGTTTTCATAGGTATATAACAGGGGAGGGCGGCCAAGAAATCACAATTTCAGACGTCGCCATTGGTTTAACACGTAAAAGCGAAATCTTGACGCAAAAATTCTGAATTTTTTATATGTTGTCAAGGAATATTTTCTTATTCCAAAACCGTTGGAGCTGAAGAATCAACTCCACTGGAAGGGTTATTTCCAATTTTTTTGTATTAATAACGAACGAGGACGAGGTCGTATGTGGGTCATAGGAACACCCATGACCGACCCACATCAAAGCACCCAAAATTGGTTTGTGGTTTGCACTCAGTATTGCTGTAATTTCTTTTGACATTTTTGGGGAGTTGCTCTAATGAATGAGGCTTGGTCGCCACCGCCTGGTATACGAGATGTACAGCAAGGAATGGCACACATGGAACTATGAAGAACAGCCTCTGAGAGTCAAAAATTGTGTAAGTTTTCTTCTGGGAAAAGATCACTATACTACCCACGATGTTCATCCCCTACCAAGGGAATATTTTAGATCAGTAAACTTGTGTTGAATTTCCTTTTCTTCTATTGGCTGGAAAACGGTATCACATTTAAAGTACATCCCATTGTTGCCATAAATGATACCTTTAATTAAATTTCAGATTTTAGATAAAACTATTTCCAGTCAAACAAATGGCTGAACTATCAAAGGATATGTCTGTGGGAGTGATTCTGTATATAGATCAAACTTCTTAAATATCTTTCCTGGACTTGCGATTGTGACGATAAAATTAATATGTGATGACAAGATTTAGAAAGAAACGGAACATTCTTCGACATAATGAGTTTCTTTATGCAATTCTGTCAAATCTCAAGGGCTGCATAATAATACTGCAAGGCACGGGTAAGGATATCTGATGCACTAAGGGTGTGCTTAGTCATTGCTTGTAAGGACGATTGGTCTTCATGAAGGATGCTTTGAACAAGAGAAATAAATCACTGTGCATTACATAATCAGAGATGTAACAGAGTGGTCCCATTTCCTGAAAATCCCAAATTTGAACCGATGGCAATGCCAAATTTTAGCGTAGCATCCTGTGAAGTTCCAGGGAACATATTTTCTTATGCAATTTTAGGGTAAAAGATCCCGTCTCTAAAATAAATTGGTACTTACAACTTGGTTTTTGATGCAGTTCTACCTTTATCATTAACACTTAGATCTCAGTTTTTTTGTTTTTTTTTTAATTTCCAGAAATTGTTATCCGGAAATTTCTGGCAAAGTTATATCTCTCATTAATGCAAGAAAACCAAAAATATCAAGCTCTACTAGCCAAAGAGTACTGATAATAAATGTGGGACTCAATCTTCAAGATCACGACATGAAGATTATTTAAAGAGACACTGGCATATTTGATAGTGCGCCCTCGAGATTTTTCAAAATCGATATTTTTGCATGGTTGTAAGGCTTTTATATACAAAAGCCCTCACCCGAAACGATTAAGACCAAATCAGCTTCCTTATAGGTAAACAGAACGATTTTATAATTTAGTGTCGCCGGCGACATTAAATTCAGCAGACGACGAAAATGGCGTTTAACACAAGAACACGCACGCCGTATGCATGGTTCTCACACTATGCACACTGTTTGATCGGTCTATAACCTTTGTGGTTTTAATATCAGTGAGTACGAGTCAAAAATATTCATGTAATATACACATTTGTTGATTAAAGTTATGGAAAACTTAAAGTTGGCCTACAAATTACCTGGATGTCTTTATCCTCATATCAATGTCCCTATCTGTTTTGGGGTATGTTATTTTTATGAGTAAAATATATCTCTGTTCTTCTAATGGCCTAGACTATCATTTGAGAGCAAATTGAAGAAATTTCATATTTTGTGAAAATGTGCCAGTGCCGCTTTAAGTTGAAATTCATAATGTGAACATTTACCATGTCACAAATTTGCATGTTTTTCCAATGGCAACAGCAGACCATAACCAACCACTCCCATCTTCACACAAGAGTAGTGGCCCACTGCCCAAGCAATTCACCACTTCCACCTCGGGTGGGGGGGGGGGATGGATACCATCTTCATGGAAATGGTTTAATATGTGGGAAGTCCAACTCAACTGTGTAGTAATTTGTTTATGGACAGAAATGCCAAAATCGCTATTTTCTCGCCGAAAACGTCAGAATTTTCACACAAGCAAGATATTATTGATTTCATAAGGCTACGGTAACCTCCTATCCTGGGGAATGGACTAGGTCCAAAACTTCTGTGGATGTCTCCTCACGCTAGCTCCGATTGTAACACAGATCACGTAACATTTTTTGGATGAAGCCAAAATTGCTTGGAGCAATTTATTTTGGGCTTGGGGATGTCTTATGATTGCTGAATTTTTTCCAAAATTTGAAAGTTAATATCTTGCAAATTCTGAAATACAACTGAACCACTTGACAGCATAGCTTATAATATTACAGGTTGAGGAATTTGGCAGGTTGCAGTTGCTTGTAAAGTCATAACATTAGGGGTTGGGTATATGGGTGCTAAGACTCGTATCAGAAGCTTTACGACATGTGCAAGACCACCACTCACATGTGTATTGACACTCATATACATATTGCCCACTGAAGTGACCTTTGACTGATTCTTGATAGGTACATAGGGGTGAGGGGGCAGGGAGAGAGGTTGAGGGTGGGAAAGGGGAGAGGAAGCGAATCCAAGACAAAATCAACACGTTTTGCATCCTACATTGGCTCATCAAACAGAGCAGATGGACAAACCTAAATATATCTCATATGAAGAACAGCTCCAGCTGAGATTAAATTCCACCCAAACAGGGTGTATTCATGTTGTGCCTAACGGACGACATTCAGGTGTAATATTCCTGTGGTAAGCATGATGCAAAGGGGAAAAATGCTACCAATAGTGTGAGCTTGTACTTAACAGGCACACTTCAATCTGCACCTCATTCCAGGGATGGACTTGAGTGCATCCTATCCAAAAAAGCATGACTATTTCTGCCTGGATGTCCAACCTATATGGCTAATGGTGGATTCATACTATTTCAGCAGACGTCAGTCGATGCTAGCTAGCTAACTAGCCAGCCAGCCTTCTACACATGCTTTTCAAGTCACGCATATGCTTATGCATCTGGCACACAAAGCATGTTTGAAAGGCTAACATCGGCCGACATCTGATGAAGTATAAACCCACCATTACTGTATGAGTGGGAACATTTTACAGTATTTGCATGATTTTTAATTTTTTCAGTTATAAACCTCACAAATTTTAACCCATGGTCCCAAATATTTATAGTCTTAAAATTGATGCTTTTCAAGCTACACTCAAAAAGCACAAAAATAAAACACCAAGTTCTACTGAACACACTAGAGTAATACTTACTTCATTGCTAGGATCTGAATAAGGGATTCTAAGTGTTTCCATAGCCCGAATCATGGAATTGATGGCCATGAAGATGTTTGGTACACCAACTTGGTGAAGGTTTTTCTGTCTTCTTCTGTGTAGCCTGCTCCGTGGATAATCCTCATCTGTTTGATAAAAGTACTCTTCCCGCTTTCTCCCGTTCCTGTGGTGCACAAAAAGGGAAAAAATGAAAAGATGTGCTATCGTTTGCGAATTATCATCCAATGGTTGTTACTGTTTGATTATTATCTCCATAGGCTAAAGTGACATACATCATCAGTGTACAACATTCCAACTTCAAATCTGGATTAGGAGAGTTAAAGGCGCAACAAGAGATTTTGAGCACCCAAATATTGTGTCATAATAGTAATTTCATATTGATTAGACACTCAATAGATTTCTTGCCTTGTATTTCGCTACAGAAAAAAGGCGATTTGGATTTGTTTGTATTTCAATGTAAAACATAGGCTGAATTTCGTATTTGCTCCCATACAAAATTAAAAATTTCACAATTTTTGTACAAAAGAAACATTTCTCGGCTTAATCCTTTCAGAGGGGGATATTTTTTATGGAAAGCTTTACATCAGGACAAAATCAGTACTTTCGATTTTTTAAGGGACACCGGATATGTGAAATCTCTTGTTGCACCTTTAATAGTTAAGATTTATTGAACACCCTGCATTTTCACCAAAGGTACATAAACCACAGCTATATGTTAACAGGTGCTTGTTTGACTTTTGTCAACTCAAAAACTTGGCCAAAGTCAGCCTCTGCCTAAAGTCAATGCTCTGGAAACCACATATGGAAATCTACATTACAGTAAAAAACCTAGAAAAGAAATAAGATAATGCAATTAGTGTCAATAGTGAACATGCTGGAAAGTAAATATGATAAACAGTACATCTGTAAAAAAGTTAATTACAAAACAGCTGTGAAGAAATAAAGTAATGAGTTAATGAACCCTCTTTCCAGTTTCCACTAGCAATATAGACCACATGGTAACTTAGGATATTTTCTGAAAATTCAAATGCAGCATACAATTTCCTAAGGTACACAATAGAGGAAACCCTGTAAATTCCAACAACAAAATCAATGTTGGTAAGCTAGTAACAGGGTTTCTCAAACATGACCCTTGGTCTAGATAGGGCCCATCGTGAAATCGCAGTCAATGCATAAAATCTGATATATTTTCTTCTGCCAAGAAGATTAATCCTGAATTGACCCAAACCTCATGAAGTGGCAACATCAGTTCTGTGGTGTGCACACCCATACACACATAGTTTACACCATTCAGCTGTTACTGGTATTTGGTCTTGAGTGTAAGAGTCTCATATTACCATGACCATGGTCAGTGATAGCAAGATACTGACCCTGCTTGCACTATATTCATGATATTGGGTCTGAAACTCTGAAATGAGGACTAGTTATCCCAAGCTTTGTAGACTACCAGTATGTAACAGTTTTTCTGATTGCTGAATCAGATTGTTGGACAAATTCCACTGTTGAATGACTTGGAATTAATATTTATATCTAAACTAATGCTTCCAATGTTATACTATGCAATTGTGGTAAACAGTACATGTTTGATGTATATTTTAACAATGATAGAATAGAACGGAATGCATAAAGCACAATAATATGTCATGTGTGGTAAACAGGCACAACTTTTGTACAGCAATTATGGACAGCTATTAACACAATGTGTCGGTGCATTGGACAAGAAGTTCCATTTAAAAGGGTAAGCATGAATAAACCATGTAAACTGTAGCTTGGTGTTCATTGCATTGTGATTTCATATTCAATATCATACCAGTGGTACCACAAAAGTAGCACGAAACTGAGTGTCATTTGTTTCACGTAAAAGGTTGACCATTATGATTGATGCATGCCTGGCATTACTTTCATTACAATACTAATTCCTGCTTTTTTGACATTTAAAATTACTTTATAAATAAAGCTGTTGCTATGTAATTATGACAAAATTTCAAACTAAAATTGTGTTTCAAAACTCAATTTGTTGTTTCATTTCAAAGTTTGTGCACTTCAAATACAGAAGATTGTCCTTTTTAAGGATCATATTGTTTTATTCATTTTTAAGATCATCATTTACATAATTAATTCCAATGTTTCATTTGAAAATAGTTTACCATTTTGAATTAGTATCAACATTGTTAAGAGAACTGAGTGTATTGTGGTTGCCCGGCCCAAAAAAACCATACATGCACCTTGTGCTTGCAATGCATGTGCTAAGAATATCTGAGAAAATGGTTTGAGCACATATCCTTGGAATTTAAATACCAATTTTTCAATTAGTTTAACCATTTTGATCTTAGTAGCAAATTGTGAGAGAGAGTGTGTGCATGTATGCATGGTGTGTGGATGCGTGTGTGCACGTGTGCGTGCATGCATGCATGTGTTACGAAATCTGAGAAAATGGTTTTGTGCACATTCCTTGATTTTAAATACTGATTCAACATAGCGTGGTCAATAACCAGTCCATGGTTGCAAGGTGGCAGGGCAGCCTGAGCCAACCTCAGCTCAATGTCGCCATGGCAACTTGCCAACAATTACTAGTTGTCAAGCAATTGTCTATAGTCTAGGCATACTCCCTTTGGATGAGATTGAATGGCAAGCAGCTGGGAGTCTGATTCTCATTGACCTTGAAAGCACATTTCAAAACTCATTTTGAACACCTAAAATGGGTCTACCACAGCAGAGTTACCACAAAACAAGTACATCTATTTAGATAGGGATTTTCATATGAGGTTAAACAATTTTACCATGCCCTTTAGTGTTCTAACACTGCTCAGTTAAGTTGAGCACAGCATTAGTTTATTATTTCCCCTGAACTTTCCCACAATAATTACTCCACCATGTAGTCATAGTGGGCAGTGGGGTTTGACCCCCACCCTTTTTATTTGACCCCCACCCTTTTTACTGAGACACCCTTTATACTGAAAATTTCGGACCCCCACCCTTTTTACCATTCGCAAGCAATATTTGTGATTACCAGTAATGGGTGATTCCTGTTTTAAGGGGTCCAATTCTGTGACATTTGGCCAAAAATTCAACATTGATTATTGATCTTGAAATGTTGCTTCTAATGGAGAGGAACACACATAATTTTGGAATCCAAAAGAATTTATAGACTAAAATTACCCAAAAAATTCTATGATGCCAATAACTACTGAAATCGTCTGCACTTTGTTGGTCATAACTGGGACATGACCTGAGCATTTAACACCCCCTAAAGAAAAAATTGAAACTCTTAAAATAGTTTAATGTGCATATTTGAATGTGATTAGGGACCCTTTATGATACAAAAAGTGAAAATCTGGGAAAACAATCTTGATTACTGAGAGAAATGAAATTTAAAAAATTGTCGTACATAACTGGGACACAAAACCTTGTAAAAAAGGCTAAAAGTTCATTTTTACACTCATTTATCACTCAAATTCATCTGATCTATACTTTAGAATGATAATTCTATCATTTTTCATGTGAAAAGAGCCAGGGAAACCAATTGTTTCATTTGCTTGTTATTTCTCCCATGATTTTCCTTGTTGGGGGGTTTTTTCCTAAATTTGTTGGGTGTCGGACATAACTAGGACATGAAGGTTTTGGTTGATCCCGGTTATGTCGGAACTTTACAAGTTCAGAGGTTTGGATGGTTTGTTTTACCCTAGAAATGCTACAAAAAACGGTTGTAAAAACATATTGCGCATCATTGAATACCTGAAGTTAATGTTTATAGAAATACACTGATTTACTACCTTTTGTGTCGTACATAATAGGGACATGGGGAAAACGGCTATTTAAACAAAAAGAGAGTCCTGTGATTCTGGAAATTATTTCTTGACTGTTGTTTTGTAGTAAAATAGTTAGTTCACATATTTATCAACTCTTTTATTTATCATAGTTTTTGAACTAATAACCAAATATTAGGCAATGTTGTAAACACACTCAGAAAACTGAAGCATGACTGAGTCACAAAACCTGTGATTTTGGACCCTTAAAACAGGAATTACCCTAATAGTAAACAGTAACATAACTTCCATCACAAAGTGCACATGTGTCTGTATAATAAAGTGACAATTATCTATATCATATTAAATAATTTATTTTTTTGTAGGCCAGATATCCAAATTAGCATACAGAGGTACACGAAATGAACATTGAACAAATGTTGTGTTATGGTACAACATCCATGTCAAAATCAGGTAGGCTAGCCTAGCCAGTCAAGGCTCGGTCTCAGACTGGAATGACTGGGCACGTACGCAATTTGGTGCAAGATCAGCTCCAATATCAAAATCATTTTCAGACCCACTAGCAGCTTTTTCTTTCTTCCTCAATCTCATCTGCATCAAATCCCTCAAATTTTGCATCAGAATCTGAATCTTCTTCGCCAAAAATCACGCGATCCCAACTCCCATTGTTTTCGACGGGCGCCGCCATTTTAGACAGACTTGCTAAAAATCATCGGGACGGGGTTTCCGATCATGCGATCATTTACGAAAGCTATTTTCATTCACAAAACAGGGGAAGACCCGAGCTATTTTTA
The DNA here is from genome assembly GCA_023653785.1 of Ophioderma brevispina. Classification (NCBI taxonomy): domain Eukaryota; kingdom Metazoa; phylum Echinodermata; class Ophiuroidea; order Amphilepidida; family Ophiodermatidae; genus Ophioderma; species Ophioderma brevispina. Next base: position 240,936 of record JAMKCH010008655.1, read on the forward strand.
GTAAATAAACGATTGACCAATCACCGATAAAACAATGATCTAAAGCTGATGCTGATTGGAGCTCCCACCCGACGAGATATGCATTTTGTAACATGCTTCATGAGCTCCTGTGAGGCTGTTGGCAAATCGAGCGAGCTGGCCAGGGAAGCGATAGACACATTTATGCGAGCAAGGCGAAGGAAGTGTTAGTATTACGTTTCAATTGTTTACAGGAATTTTACGGCCATCCTTTATATTTCGTCTCCACGCTTTATTCAAGTCCACCCTTTTTAGTGGAAAAATGTCAGCCCCCACCCTTTTGCCGATTTTCAAGATTTTGAACCGGCACGCATTATAATGAGTGGACTGCCCACTATGTAACATGTTCAAGCAATTTTGCAATTAATTATTCTCCCCCACCCCTAGTATTTGCATCACAATTGCCACAAAGACTGAATTGCCAGGTTCTCTGCCCAACAAAATACATGCATATCAGCATTGTTTACTTGTTCTTGCTATCATCAATTTCACCCTCTCAGGTTTTCGAGTTCATTTTAATACAACAACGAAGTACAATGTGTTTGTCTACAAATTCAACTACCTCAGTTTTTTTTTTACTGACAGTGGATTGGACAAAGCAGCAGCTAAAATGTCTTTCACAAACAGGCTCCAGGTTAGATCACTGTTTCGGCCATGCCGCACTGTCAATTTGGCTTTCTGATTCAGGCTCACTTTCAGGGTTTTTGTCAGTTTTCCCCTTCTTCTGGCTAGAGCAGTTTCCTCCACTATCTAAAATATTTACTTAGCGAGGGGTCATTATTTACGCCGGGGGGAATGGAGGATATGAGGGGGGAACCCGAAATTTTTTTGTAAGAGAGAGGGGGGAACGTGAAATTTTCATCAACGCGAGAGGGGGAAACATGAACTTTTAAATGGGAAAATCAGCATGATCAAGGGGGGAACGTGAAATTTTTGAATGTAAGCGAGGTGGGGAACGCGAAAATTTTTGCCGAAAAAAAGTTGAAATCCTCCATTCCCCCTGGCATAAATAATGACCGCTCCCTAAGGTTTGTGTCATGACCCATGTCCTCTCTGCTGTTAATTCAGTGTGCTCAATACTAACCCACTAAGGTCTCCCACGGAAATTTCTTACAGTATCTCTGATTGACTAATAACATGCTATAACATGAGATAACCACTAAGTAACCAATCAAAATGGACCATCTATGCATCTGTGCACACGTATCTTGAGACTTTTCTTACCACATCTCTGATTGGTTAGTTACATCATATAGACCTTTAAATATCCAATCAAATCGGCCAATAGTTCCCAAGGGTTTAACAGCTACAATCCATCTAACAGCAAACAGACTATAGTGACTACAGGTCTCTATACTACCCCAGCCTTACATATTGACAACAGTCAGAACTAAAAGCTTTTCAACTTTAGCCTTTGCTGTAAAGACAATTGTATAATGACAGGAGGATTGCTTTTTAATGCATAAAATGCTGACAAAAATAGAAAGACATTTTCTTTTCTTTTCTTTCTTCTTTCAAAAATGCTGAGCATTATGACAAAGAAAAACCATACCCATTTCCTGGCAAAGACAACTTCTGGTCATGCAAAGTAAGCCCATCCCACCACCATAACATTTTACAGAAACTGTCCTATGTTACAATGTTCACAGGATAAACAAACGTGTACACTGCATTCACATCAATATACAGCAGAGTGAATTAAAAGATATCAGTAGCTTCCCACAATGCATTGCTTCTTGAGTGAATTCTTGAGTTAAAGTACACCTCATAAAAGAATCAACAATCCTATTGTGAGGAAACACAAAAACATAAAGAAAACCCCTAAAATACTTGGGGGAAACACCTAAGATTTTAGTTTCCTACACTTATGCATGGAAACAACTAAGAATAAAAACATGAACAGCTAATATCTAATCATACGTTTATGTATGCAACTCCTGAATCATGGAAAACCCCAAGCCTCATCTCTTGTGACCCATATTGGCATGTGAACTCCTGAATCTGCCCCAAGGCATTCTGGGAACTACTGTACCCAGAAACTATCAAGATCATCCCACAGTACACTTGTGTCTATAGTTTATTGGACGGGACAAAGGGGGATTTGACAGAGAAGAAATTTTCATCCTACTAGAGTTCAACACTCAATTCAGCGAATTCAAGGTTTTGCTCGGTTTTCAGAGAACCACACAGACTGCACACTGAGCAAAGCCTGCCCACTCAGGATTTTTTTTTGACAGTAAATTCAGTTGCCGAAGCTGTGGATATTAGTTTTCCCAAAGTTCAGCTGAATAAATTTAAGCCAATTCCTACCGAAATCCCCCTTCTTGTGAAACAGACCATTACAAAATATCAAATTGCATCAAAGGTCATGGTACCAACTTCCCGTTTGATACGCGTTTTCACAGAATGCAGATACGAATCACGCTTGCGTGGAGATACTGAATAAGATTTCACAAAGCGCATCCCGCAAGCACTGCAGAAGTGACCCTACGGGGTCTGCAGGGGTTGTCGTTGACATGTCAATTATCCCGGAGCACTCGACTCATAAAAGCTGCTAATGTTATCTAGTTCTATGGCATTACTGCACGGCTCATCCAGGTAATGGGCTTTGTTCCAAGAACGAAACTCAGTGCAGAAATTCAATAAGCATGGGCCAGCGCATAAAGCACAGTAGACGGGGGAAATCCCTATTACTGGGCACGGCAAATATTATTCACAGAATTTCTTGAATTACTATGGCAGTGTTCACATGGACATTGTATGCCAAATTCTTGAAAGATTCAGTCTCGTTAATTTTAAAGTCTTAACAGAAATGTTTTGCCGAGAAATTCAAATCTTGCTTTTCTCTCATCCTCAAATAGACCTTAAATCCTTATTAAATGTTAAGGGTTATCAAAAATTCACTACCAAACAAAACTATGAGCATTGCCTTACTTTCCTCTCAATTTAGAAAGCTACAATGTTAACAATTTTTTGCAGCATTAAATTTTTCAAGGCTTAATTACCAGAAGTGGTCTGCCATGAATTTCCCCCATTAGTCAAACAATCAGTGCATTTAAATGATACATAGAGAGCATGTGTGGTCTAGTGGAAAAGCACAGGACTCGTGATCATTAGACCGTTAAAATTGTGAGTTCAAGCCCCACTGTGGTCAATGTGTTTGTGTCCCTGGGCAAGATTACTAATCTCAAATGCCTCGTTGACCCAAAAAATCTGGGGAGCTGTTAGGGGTTTGTCACGATCTAGTGGATAGGTTTGAGCGCCTAACAGGCGGCCGGCTAGATGAAACTAAAATGATTCTGTGATGATTTCCAAGTAGCAGTGAAATAAATGTAAAGTGCTTTGATCTTTACGTAAATGCGCTATCTAAAATACCCCTTTTATTTTTCATTGATCACTGCTGCAGACGCTAGCCTTTCGACTATGCTTTTTACGCAACACGTATGTTCCATGCAACCGGCGCGCAAAGCATGTTCGAAAGACAAGCGTCGGCCGATGTCTGCCGATAAAGTATGAAGCCACCATAAGACTGTGGATCTGGCCACGATTACATTGATGAGTTACTAATGCCATGTACTCTCTCCTTGCAATCCATGTTCCAGCCCCCTTGAAATTCTCTACTTCTATCTAGCCAGTAGCAGCATCACCCTTTGGACACGGAGATAGGCCTATGTCCATTGTTATACTTATGGAATGGAACAAACTTCCACCCCACCTGTGTACTGTTCCAACTGTATACAAGTTTAAACTAGAATTTCGCGGTTCTCGGCTTTCGCGCTCGCTATATTCAAAGAATATAAGCTGTGGGCCGCCCCATGAAAAAACTTAACAATTTTTGACACACACATCCATACAAACACACACACATACACACATACATACACACGCACAACGGATTTTTAAGTGGTCCTGCCAGCTATAGCTGGCGGCCCACAATTAAAGCTAAGAACTCATGTTCAATTTAGTTTTCCTTTTTTGCTTTCTTTCCCCGATCATTGTACACATTTTCTCTGTAAATCACCCAATGTTTTTTAATATCGGGCATTCACTAAGATAATTTTGTTCACCCCTGTTCAGTAGTGAGTACGACTCTTTTCAGAGCCATCAAATAGGCAAGGGTCCATGGTTCATTCCTATACAGTTCTTTTGTTCTGATAAGTCAGAGCTACTCCCGATGAAAGCTTGACAATAAACAAATATTTTGGAAAGACTTCACTAGGTTTGCCCAAAAGAAAACAGATGCCAAATTTGTTTGAGCAGAAAAAAAAAATTGTGCAATTCAGGATATACCATTCATTCATTTGTACAATTTTCCCATTGTTAAACTTCAAAATGTCATTCTATTAGGGAGGAGCAGAGGCGATGCGATTTATGGGAACATCTGTGTTTACAAACATGTGTTGCAACTTACATGCTGCTATGCAAGTACGAAGCTGCTTGTCCACTGTACAATCCTAAACAAGTAAGATTTTATGCAAATTTGATAGTGCAAATGGAATATCCATCTATGCCGTTTCAATTCCATGTCCCATTTATCACGATGCCCATGTTGTGGCTGTCAAATCAGATGATGATAAATGGCAAACATTTCCATGGTATGAACCAAGCCCATCACATTCAATTCCATCTCCGCATCACCAGTAAACACATACACAAATCTCACCACGACAGCTCTACTGGTATTCAGTTGCTTCACTGTTTTCTCTTTTCCACTCGGTGTGCTAACAATTAAAGATTTGTTACTGTATTCAAGTCATAATTGCATTACATTTCAGGGGAGGGCACAGGTTGGTATTTTTTTACATCCTGATTAAATCAAAAAATAAATCATACTTTTTTTTCATTTAAAAAATCATGTTAAAATCGGCTTGATTTAAATCAGCAACCCTGGGAGGGTGGCCAAGGAAATCGCAATTTTAAGACCCTGGAACATTGGTTTAATTAATAAACCGGGAAAGCAAAATCTTGAGGAAAAATCGTAATTGTTTATGTTGTCAAGGAAATATTTCTTATTCCAAAAAAACCGTGGAGCTAAGAACACTTCCACTTTTTTTTTTTTTTTGTATAACGGATGAGGTCGTATACGGTCTGGGAACACCCCATGACCCCCCGACCCCACCATCGAAGCCCCCAAATTGCTATATTTCTTTTGTCTTTTGGAAGAGTGCTATATTTGAATTTTCTTATTTCTTTTATTCGTATACTGCATTGTGTTATTCAGAAGTAAGGACAGACGTTTTTTTTTTTAAAGCCAAACCAACCAAAGCCACAAAATTTTGTAACTTGTTAGATAGCATTTTGCAATTACAATGAACCTCATTGTCACCCTAACATACCTTTGAACTTCAAACACTTTTCAATCTTGCATTACTCACACTGCAGACCTGTACAATCAAGCACCGCAACAAGTTCATGGACCGCCAAGTATTAATTGATTACTGTTATCAGAAATATTGGAAATAGAGCATTCATGTTTCATATTAATCCATTATCCATTCCACCATCTGGGTTGTATTTTTTTTCTCAACACTCTGACCTTGAAGGGATGGCCTTAATAATATTAAGTTTTCACTTGATTGAATTACCTGATCCTAAACTCCCCTTTAAAGTTTCGCACTGATATCAATCATTTTGATGTGATAGCTAAAAACATGCTTTTTGTAAGCCCATAGAGTACTGATAAAATTAATAATTGGTCTGTCCAACTAGGGTACCATTTTCACTCATAAATCCAACTTAAACATCTTTTAAGCCCAAAAGATTTCACAGGGTATATTCAGAAAAAAAGCTTTCTGTAAACACCAAAATATTAACCACATCCGGTAAAATTCGGGGTTTCTGGGGATTGAGGCTATTGCGATCAGGAGCCATGGCCCTTTTTAAAAAAAGGACCTTATTAGGAATAGTAACTACCAATTTTCTAAAACATTTTGATAAATCCTCACCTCACCTCCACAGGTGGCCTAAGTGGGTATTTTATTTATTTATTTATTTATCTGATTTAAACTTTCTTTAGGCAGGGTAACACCTTCAGTGACAAGCACTGATTTCGCAGGAGGCCTGCATATATACACATTGTAACAGAATGAACTTATACATACCTTAACATAAGATGAAAAACATACTAACACAGACACAATCAATAAGCAATGAGTATTAATGAAACTATAGACATCTACAGTAGTACAAAATATGCCGTTGTGGGATTTTACAAATGTAGATATGCGTTAGCTGAGATAGACTCATTGTATTATAGTTTACAACAAACAGCGGATATCAGAAGGAGACTGTTCTCATCTTTGGGTTGCTCTCATATGGAACGTACGTTTTCCCTGCCATTTATTCCAAAGTGGTTCATACAAAGAGTTTTGGTTGTTTGACTTCTGATACCCTTAAAATGAACTGAGTCATAAAAGTGAACTGAAGAGGAAAGTACCCTGGGGCAAGACCTTTGAGCATTTAAAAATAAGCATAGCATATGGGTTTATACCCGATAATTAGTTTGTTCCACTTGCAGTGTACACTCAAGTCTTTTAACAGATTTGCTAATGTCAACTGATAAAAGATGCGAGCTAATCTATTTTGAAGAACTTGAGTGGTGTTTCAAAAGATCGTTAGTACAGTTAAACCAGACAGGGGTGCAATAGTCAAATGTGGCATGACAATTTGCAAGCAATAATAAAGAGTATCTTTTGGAATATATATTAAGTCTTCTATAACACCACCCCGTTTAGAATACTGCGACATTTGATTGATATATCACAAACCAAGACAAATCAGAGGATCAACTCCACCCAAGAGATTTAAACTGGTCCAACCTTTCAATAGTATCAACAGTGCAGAGAACCATTTTTGAAAATTCTTGTAGAACAGACATTCCAAATACATAAACTGGTTTTCTTGGCATTCAATGAGTTTTGTTAGCATCAACAATTTAGAAATTTTGTTTTAAGTTTGATTGACGTTCAAATTCAAGAGTGTGTGGAATTGTCCTGCATGTAAAGAAGTGCTGTATCTCACATACAATAGTAACTTTACAGTTACACTATTTGAAAAGATTATTGCGACAAAAATGATAAAAAGAAGAGGGAAAGGGCCCGTCAGAGCCTTTGGTATTCCATGTTGACATGTTTGAAGTCAGAAAGAAGTAGAAAATTAATGGTTTGAACTGCCTGAGTTCGTCCAAATGAAATAGGATCGAAACCATGTAATTGCAGGACCAGTAATACCAATTTTTGAAAGTTATCAATGAGAAGAGAATTGTTAACACAGTCAAAATCCTTTCCTGAGGTCGAGAAAAATTGCACCTGTTGCACGACCCTCATCCATATTTTTTTCAAATAAAATCCTGGCTCAAGCAAAGTATAGCGTGGAATGATTACACTAAAACTGAATTGGTTATCAGAGAAAAGCCATTGCAACAGTACGGATACATTGATTGTGACACGCTCTTTGCCAGGATTTTAGAAATAAGTGCAGAACGGAAATAGGTCGATAGATCCCACATCTTACTTGTCCACCAGTTTTAAATATAAGGGTAACTTTGGCTTTTTTTCCCATTCTGCCGGAAAAACCGATGTCGTAAGGGAAAGTTGCAAATAACAGCAGAGATGCTATATAAGGAGCACCCGCTTAGAATTTTTTACACTGAAAAGCATCAAATCATGGGATAACTTATTACATAGACATACACATATTTGCTTCAAAACAAACGTTGGAGCAAACTACAGAAACTGAAAAGATAATCACAAGTCGATTAAGTTTTAATTGTAGGTGATGTGCTGTCTGCCTTATGAGCCATCGTCAAACTTATCTGCAAGAGAACCAATAGAAGTGAAATAGTTATTAAAAGACATTAGCTAATCTTTATCTGAAGATGTGAAACCATCATCAATGGTCATTTCCATCTTTGAACATTACCTAGGGTATTTTTATCATTATCTGCTTGTTATTAGGTCATCTTTAATCTATCAATGAATGAAAAAATTATCTATATCAACTTTAAAAAAAAAAGAAACTTAAAGGCTTACTCCGAGATTTCCCCATAGGGCGCCCTCAAATTTCAAACAAATCATGTTTTTACATGTACATAATTCTTGGCCATATACTAACCACTGTGTAAAACTACGGCCCATTTCACCACAGTACTTTTTGCCCCAACATTTTTGTCACCAAGGGGGTCATTTTTTCAAACTTAGTTCCAGCTTTTTATTGTTTTCTAATTTGTATAAGACTATAAATTTAAGGAAAAATAGAAAGCGCACCTTAATCTTTCCTTTTTACTTGTTTTTTAATCAGAGAGTTTTAAAATTGAGCCTTTTTGTAAAATTCAAATAGTTTCTTAAAGTAAATTTAGATTACTTGCCAAAAAATTAATTGGCTTCATCATAAATGAAAGTATGCACCTTCAGGCAATACCAAACCAAGCTGAAATAGAACATGAACGCTTGAATTTTGACAATTTCTTGACATTTTTTCTTCTATTTTTATAAATCCAAAAACAGGTTCTTGAATATAAAAAAGTTTTATTTATACAATCAAAAAAGTAACAGAGCAGAGTGTTTTTTTCAATGAATTGATTAGTTGTAGGCTGGAGAACGTTTGTACTGAAATGCAAATCTCAATCTCACTCATTGTTTAGCAGATAATTAGCTTTAGGCCAAAGTGTT